>NNCF01126490.1:1506828-1533656 GCA_002313205.1 Laupala kohalensis
GAGGAGTTAGAGACTCTTTCGTAGTGAGATGCAAGTTCCTCTGCGATGACTTCGGGTGAAGTTTCGACCCGTCCATTGATATTGAGACCAGGGATGGTAAATGAGGACCACGTACCTTGGATCTTCCGAACTTTCTGCCATACGACTGATGATGGAGTACGGCTAGTAAGAGATGAAATGTAAGCCTTCCAGGAGGAAGACTTACTTTCTCGAAGAGTTCGTTTCGCTTTGGCTCTGCACCTTTTAAACTCAATGAGATTGTCAACAGTGGGATACTTGGCTAGTCGCGTTAAAGCTTTCTTTCTAGCGCTGACCGCTTTAGCGCAATCCGAATTCCACCATGGAACAGGGCAATGTCTCGGATTACGTGACGATTTTGGGATGGCAACGTCAGCAGCTTTTAAAACCGCGTGGATGAAATGGGTTGCCGTAGCATCCACATTGGCGAATGGCTCATCGCAAAGATTGACGTTGCGTTTAAACACATCCCAGTCTGCGTTTTTCAAAATCCACTGAGGGGGGCGTGAAACCGAAGCATAGAAGACGTTAAAATGTATAAGAATCGGGTAGTGGTCACTCCCATACAGATCGTCGATAACAGTCCAGTCTAAGAGCGGGGAAAGAGAGGAACTTCTTGATTGGAATCAAAATATCGCGTTCCAAATAAATAAATATCACCCATTTGTTTTATGCGTTGGGCGATATTTTGCCAAATCGGTCGAAAGTGTACAGAGAATGGCCCGCGGGTTAAGATAAGTTGGACTGCACAACCCTTTGTTACGTGCTGAAAGCACGCCAGTTTGGGAAACATATAAAGCATTTTTAGAAGTTATGATTATGTTCGATGTGTGTATGCTCTGCTCTTCACAAATATCAAAAAGTATATCCATTTATACTCAAGAACGTCGTAATCATCATTCAGACAACGCACGACAGAACATTTTGTTGACAGAATAAATCTACGAAGCTAAAACACCACGACGTGACGGAATCGATTCGATGTGTTTCAAGGAGCTGTTCGAGTGACATGTCTCATGAACGGATGAAATATCGTCCGAGCGCTCAGTGACGTGTGGGTTCGCATCGAATCGACCCAGGAACTCTGACAAAGCGACAGCTGCAACGACAGGCCCTCTCACGTCAAGGTAAATCAATATATTCGTTCAAGGGATATATACGGGTCTTTCCATCACCACGCTACTTTCTACCTCATCAAAGAGAACTAACACTCCCCAAGCTGCGCTGAACACTCGGAAGTTCTTATACTATTAAGCGAGCGTCAATTGCACCTATAACCCTATGGGGGCGATAGCCGCCACCATTGGACCCGAACTCTTAACAGATAAAATGGAAGTTAATAAATGGCTTACTTCGCAAAAGTGTTACCGTAATAATAATTGTTATTAATAATATGATTGTTATTAATAACATTAGATTATTAATTTTGATAATACCAGATTAATGATATTAATAATACCAGATTGATAAAATTAATAATACCAGATTGTTAATTGTTAATTGTTAATTATTTATTGATGCATTTTATTTAAAAATAAAATTTATAAAATTTGTGTTGTAAAACCATAATTTTTAAACAAAAATGTTCCCCGGTTAGCCCCCCCCCCCCCTGGGCACGGTCAANCTTTATTCAAGGTCTCCTGCATGGGAAAGTGACTCAGGTCTTCCGGGGTTTAGGTTTGGGTGGAAATGGTGTACGGTTGTGGAAGGCGAACGGGTGGTGTAGTGGTTAACACCTCTGCGATCAAAGAAGGAGTCCCAGGTTCGATTCCCGGCTCGTCGCCATTTTCATCTGACAAAGTTATCATGCATCTTCTTCACGTGTAGGGTACACGGTGAAATATATGGAGATACTGATAAAGAGAGATTCCAACAATTGCAATTGAGAATAATGATTTGGTTCTAGCTTCGTTCCCATGACGTCAGATTTTGAATTTTGTGCCTAAATAATAGTTCCGGAATCCTCATTGGTAAACATAAAGAACTTGAACACTGAAACATGTTGGTCAATAATAAATACTATTGCATGATCATTATTATTAACCGGGAAAATAAATATTGTTGGCAAAATATTCGCTGTGAATTTATTCAAAGCAAATTCAATACTATTTTCATAGTAGGTTTCTGGAGTAATCGAGCCAATTACACTTTTTCGATACCAAAGTTCATTAAAACACTCCTTCCGTATTCCTTTTAACCATATAAATTGTTCGGTTGTTTCCGACTGCTAATGTTTTAAATTTACCTGACACATGAATTCAAATTTATCTTTTGTATAGTAATATGATATATCTACCACTAAATGAAAAGTAACTGTTTTTAAGTCAGAACCAGAATTTCTCCTCTAAATGAAAATTACGAGTGAGAGGGAACTCGTACCGGTGGCGCAGGTGGTAGTGTTGTCGCTCATCACCAAGCCTTCCCGGGTTCTATTCCCGATGGGGTCAGAAAATGTCTAGCTTTTACACATTAATGTCTCAGTTCATTTAGCTGTGACTACAGAAAAGCAAAACCTTCGTTCCTCTATCCAGCTCCTCCTAGTACCAATAACTAACTATTGTATGGTGTGGTTTCATATCATACAGCCCTGAGGAAGGCAAAATAAATTGCCGAAACGTTGGTGCTGTCAAAATAACATTTTATTGATGATCAATCCTCGAATATATCGGTCCGTTATATAACATATACGATCAACATCATAATTTACATTTTATTACACTACTAAATATTAAAAGTACGTTTCAAAAATTAAAGAAATATTCTTTTTAATTTTTCCAGCTTGAAATAATGTGAAGATGTAAATATCGTGTTTCAAATAAATAAATACGACCTACTTGTTTTATTGGTCGGTCAACATTCGGCCAAACCCCATCCCGTGTCCCCATCCCCATCGATCGAAACTGTACAGAAAATGGCCCGCGGGCTAAGACACGTTGGGCAACGCTAGCCCACATTATCACATATAAATATTGGTACAGAACAAGGCAGATCGTTTTAGAGCCAAAACGAAGGAAGGGTGTTCTGCGAAGGAATATTTGGAAAAATAAAAATGAACACAATACGTTCCAAGTTGAAATTACAAATATTACCGATGCCACGCTTCATGGGAACATCCAGACAAAGCGACTTGGACGAAGAGGCTGTGGGTGTTAATGCGAATGTAGGACGTGGAAACAAAAGCGGCATCGTTCGAGACAAAGAGTGAGAGGAGAGGAGAGGAGAAGGCGTAACGGTGGCGGAACGCCGGGTCGCCTCGGGCGGGAGGGAACTGAGGAGCAGAATAGAGAGACAGAACAGTTGCGTCTCATTGTACGGTAAGAGACGGCGAGGAACGTTTTTCTCATTTTCGTTCCACAAGAAATCCACTTCTTCATCTACCAAAACGCTCTCTTAAAAAAAAGGAAAAGTGAATGAGATGGAGTAAACATGGAGTTCGCATAAGTATGGGAGAGGAGTGGCTGATTTATGGGGGTAGGGGGCTAAGAGGGCAATAACCAAACCCTCCCCCGTTGGACCTGAACTCTTGGCACAAAAAAATGAAGTTGATAAATGACATACATTGTGAAAGTGTTACCATATTAATAATTGCTATTAGTTATAATTAAAAATGGTTATTAACAATATAAATGTTATTATTATTAGTTATAATTGTTATTGTTATTAATAATACCAGATTGTTAATTGTTAATCATTTATTTGATGCATTTTATTTAAAGGTAATATTTATAAAATTTGTGTTGTAAAACCATAATTTTTAAACAAATGCTCCCCGGTTAGCCCCNTCTAGATCCGCCACTTTGGGAGGAAGAGCATCACATTCGGAAATCCTCGGTTCTTGAGCCGAATAGATTACTGAACGACAGACTAATTCTGAGGCGGAAAACTATCGACAGCACTATCGATAAGTATTGATATCTTCGACTATTAATTTTGTTTATTTCATTTTGTCTTTTGGCGAGGATCAGATCATGAGACCTGCTCTTTAATAAATAATCTTTTATTGTCAAAACAATCAGTTACAAACTGCGTATGACCGCGTGGAGGACAATAAACTAATTTACTCTCCGGAAGCCAGCAAGGGACCATCCCATCAATTCCGATCAAGGGCCCTGAGGAAGAGGCGGATTTAACATTTCAACACACTTCTAAGATAAGAATAAAAGTAGTTCGGCACATGTTATAGTATTAACAAATACCAACAAATATAGTATTTAATATAACATAGAAAAGTCATTTCACAAGTACGTATTAATCATTCGGAAAGTATTGTTCATAATTCGTAGCTATTAAATAACACTAAATTCGCTTATAATTATATCAATCAATACCGTCTCTAGGCAAGATCCCAGCGAGCCTTAAAAAAAACATCCGTCTGTATCGTAAGTAAAACCGGAGAAAAACCCGAACCACGATGAGGCTACAGAGTTCAACGTGTCAAGGTATAGTACATATACAAGTAAATTTATGTGAATAATAAGACAATACAAGCATGCAGAAAAATAGTTTTGAAATTGTTATCAGATATTTTGAAAGTACTACGACAATAGTTTGATCAAGTACAAGACGGCATAAATTTTTAATACAACAATAAACTATCTTACGGTATAGAAGCACTGGTGTAGTAGGTAGCTTTCAATCGCAGATTTGAAGAGATTCAATTTGATAATATATTTTTGGGCAGGGAATTATTTAGAACGATTCCCGAATGATACAGCCTTCCATATGGCCAGGATACGGCACTTCCACCGAACTGTGACTTAGGCGAGGAAATTGGGAAGGAGAGATGTTGGGTCGCCAGGGTACCTATGGGACCGAACCGATATTTGTCTGGAGTAGGTGAGGGAAACCCCAGCTGAAAACCTCACCTCGTTAGGCCGAGCGGGGTTAGAACCCGCGCTCTACAGCTCAGTGGAATCATGGAAGCCAAGATGCTACCACTATACCATCGATGACGGTTGCGGTCTATTTTTACACAAAATAATTACACTTGTGAACGACGGAAATGTACGGTAGCGATTTATCACAGAAAGAGAGACATCAATCCAGAAATAATGCGATTTCTCGGACCGTAATTTATTCCAAGGTGAAAATAGCCGTGCTAACAAAAAGGCAAACAGGAGAACACACTAGCAAAGTCCGCTCATTAGCAAGTTCAAGTCCGAAATGAGCAAAATGGTAATTCCAGGAGATAACAATGCCGCTTGTCCCCGTATATCCTGAGTTAGTAACGCTGGCCAGATGCGCGCCGTACATCTCCTGACCCAATTCGCTGGAGTCATATTCGCGGTGGCGCATACGACGCGGTTTGTGGGCGCTCATTGCGAGTTAGTGGCCCTTAGAGAATCTGGGAGAGCCCTTTCCGGCGCCAGAGACGGTACTCAAAGGTTCCAAGGGTGCCACCACTCAAGGCTTTCAAGAAGACGAGAACCACACTCGCCCATGTTCCGGAATTTTCAATCGCCAATTACGACGAAATAAGAGAGGATTGGAACTAAGTGAAAACGTCCATTATTTGTACATCAGGACAATTTGAAATTGTTGAGTGGTCGGGTGCCCAAAATTGAAAATACTGTACAAAATTTTTTTTATATATTTATTTAATGTCGTATGGCGAAGTTGGGTGTATGAGGCTTGTTTTTCCATCTGAACATGACTTAGGGTTAAGGAATTAGGAAGAAGATATATTGGGTGGCCGGGGAACTTACGGTACCGAAGCTATATTTGTCTGGAGTAGTTTAGGGAAACCCCAGCTGAAAACCTCACCCAGTTCGACTGAGCAGGATTTGAACCCACGCTCTCCCGCTCAGCGATATCCTGATAGCGAAGAAGCTACTACTAGGCCATCCTTCTCCGTACTATGGACCAACGCAAAAATCTGCACCAGAATGATTGAAGGTGACCAGCGGTTACTTCCGTAATCAAGGAAATTTAAAAAATTGGTATATTTCAAACACCACCCAAATCACAAGTTAATAATGCGACGCGCAGCATAGGCTTTTAGGAGTGCAGGTGTGGAATAGTTTAGTCACGTTATTCAGAAACTTTCACAGGAATGGTTTTGAAATGTATTTTAAAAGTAAAACTTGTATCATGTTGGTTGGTTTCCAGGAAAAACTTTTTCAGGGAAGTCACTTAGTGCAGATAGAGATGCGTCATTTTCATTCAGTGTTGAGTTCACATATTACGAACATTGTATTTCTCTGACGTGGTAGACAGCGAAGAAATAGTTGTGCATCTTTGATTTGTATTTTCTATTAGTGGACAGAATATGAAGAAAAGAACATACAGTTGGAAATGGGGTCTTGAGATACCATTTTCCACAGTACAAGTCTTACCAAAACGTCGGTCTATTCTGTTTTTCTGCTAATATAGGTCAATCGAATCATAAGCCACTTTCCAGAAAGCGCTGCTCGTGTCTCTCGCTCCTCAATTATTATTGTAAATTCGCCATTTTTTTACGTGTATCTTTTGTACATGGTTTGACGGAAGGACAGACCACAGGTCTGAGCCAAACAATAAATATTGTATCTACTCTCCTCTATTCTATTCTATGTCATTACGTATGAAAAGTTAAGATGTGAAAATCATGAAGATAATTCGTTACAACTTTTAAATGCTCGTAAATATATTTCATTCTTCAATTATGCGTGTGAATTTTTCGGTAGAATAAATCGTCAAAGATGTTTATTCCCCTCGTTCTCCCGTCAATGTCATATACGTATTTCGCAGCCTCCCTCCTACACTCCAAGTCATGTAACTTTCACGAATTTAGGTAATATTCTCATAAATATTTATAGTAGTCTCAAAAGAGACTATTCGCTGTAAAGAAATACAAGTTAATAACACATCAAACAAAGGCACAAGATAATATTCGCTCGATGCAGGAAAAACAGTATAGCGCTACAAAAGCAACTAAATGGAATCGGTGTCCGAGGTTGGCGATGGATTTAAGCTTTCAGAAAGTCGAATGTCTTGCCAACATAACGCGAGCTACAAATATTATTACTCTTATGGGCGGTGGCGAAGTAAAAGAGTTGGCTGCACTGAACACAAGCTCTGTACCAATATCAAGCCAGTTAAGACAGACAATAAACAAATAATTTATTGTCAAACGAGCTGCTATAAACTACCTATGACCTCGTTGAGGACACGAAAGTAATTTACTGCAAGTAATAAACACAGTGTTTTTCCGTTCATGATTTGTTTTCGTAAGTTAAATTTTCTCGAAGCAAAGAAACATTATTTCGAGTTCAGAATGCGTATCCCTCCCTCCACAATAGAACCTCTTTAATGGAATTATTCCGTGGCGAAGGGAATCCCGCTCTTCCCACGCAACATTCGCTCGGTGGCCGCTTCCCCCCCCCTCCCCCCCCCCNCAGACCTTAATTCAGAGCAATTAGCCCCATTTAGCAAGTCACTGGCCGGCGGCGGCTGCAGAAGCGACTGTAGTAGTATGGGCCGCTGCGGAGGCAATAGCGACGGCGGATGAGCACTTTGCTTGGTGACGTAGGGGACTGGGCCAGTGAGCAGGAAGGAAGCATCCAAGCTGCATAAGCAGTGTGTGGTAGCTGCACAAATGCGAAAGCTTTGCCCCACCGGTGATTCAGGTTGAAGTGATGTCGCTCAACACCAAGTCATCCAGGGTTCGATTCCCGATAATTCGTAGCTTTTCACATGAATGTCCCAGTTCATATAGCAGTGACTACTGAAAAGCAGACCTTCTTTCCTCTATCCAGAACCTGCAAGTATCAATAACTATTACTAACTACTTCTACTAATCCCTCCACACGGGCCAAGTTGTTGGTTAACCCAGCTAAGCGGCCCACCTACTAACAATGACCTACCACCCAACTCCTAACTCCTATCGCTCCATGTAGATAAGCTTCAATAGCACGCTACATTTCCCATACAAGAAAAATGCGAAAGGGACGCGGTGAGAGTGATGATACAAAGTTGAACGAAAAGTAAGATAATCACAAATTATCTTCTTCTCTCCGACCTGGTTTTCATCCGGTAGCAGAGGGTTCCCAGGATTTTGATTCTGGGTGAGGGGAGATCACTCACGTATATTACGCACGGGCGGATCAATGGAGGACGGGCTAAGGGGGCTATGCCCCCCTCCATAGGATCTGAACTCTTGACAGATAAAATTGAAGTTGATAAATGGCATACTTTGTAAAAGTGTTACCAGATTAATAATAATACGAGATTAATAAAATTAATACTTCCAGATTATTAACTTCAATAAATAATTGTTTTTAATAATACCAGATTGTTCATTGTTAATTATTTATTTGACGCATTTTATTTAAATGTAATATGTATAAATTTTGCTTTGTAAAACTACAATTTGTAAATAAAAATGTTCCCCGGTTAGCCCCCAACATGATTACGGTCTAGATCCGCCAACGATTATACATGATTATAGATGAAACATACATGCTTGTGGGTGCGCACATACATATTTCAGGGAAAATAAAAAAAATATATTTCTTTTATTTCGGGGCAAAAGGTGGATTGATCCCCCATACCCATCTCCCTACGCACGTTCCTCTGAAAAATGTTAATTGTAAAGGAAATCTTGAGATTTAGTTGATGTGAGATTTAGAATGGCACTGTTTCAACGTTTATTGTTTCACCGGGATAATATGAATTTTGGTTTTTGACAAAACCCGTTGAGAAGCTGAAAGGTCGGTTATATAAATCTTGTATTTACAAAAAAAGAAAAATGCCTCCTTTCTCTTGTAGAGACAAAATTTCACACTGTGGTATTCGGAAGAGCTTTAATTAACCCTAAGAATGCTAGTGTGCACCTAAAAATCCTAACTCTGGTAATAAATAATTTATTTAAGAGCGATTTTCACAAGTCAATTAATGCAAATCTGACCAAAGCAGATCAAGAAGTATGTAAGCGAATTCCTTCGTCACAACAAACCCTAGACCGCATCGACGGAAGACAATGCCATTGCCTCTTATCCTTCATTACGCCATTGTTATAGTACTCTAGATACTGATTAAATTCCTTTTTTTATGCATGTTGATTTTGCTCCTTTTTGTTTATTAATAGTTTNATATAGTACTCTAGATACTGATTAAATTCCTTTTTTTATGCATGTTGATTTTGCTCCTTTTTGTTTATTAATAGTTTATTTCTAACTGTACGCAATTTTGGCACGGTTACATTATCTCTGTAACCCCATCCTGGTTCGGGTTTTACTCTGGTTTTCCCCCGGATAGTGGCGGATTTTCCATGGACGGGAATGTTAATAATACCTTTGTTTTATTAATCTCGAATTTTTAATGCACAAATATGAACAATTTACTTTGGAATAATAAATGGATAAGAGTACGTATTTATTAAATAATTTCTTTTGTAACAATTAAATCCGTCACTGGGCATGGGTCCTTAATCGGAATTGATGGGATGGTTCCTTGCTTGTTTCCGGAGAGTAACTTACTTCATTGCCCCCTCCCCCCTCACGTGGTCATTCGCATTTTGCAACTGCTTTTTTTTATATAATAAAGTTTATCATTTATCATTGTTCGTCTGGATTCCAGAGAGCAGCAACAGTAGCTCTCCAGCTCGTCTCTTCTCCTCCACATATGCTTCGCTCCTTTGTTTCTAGCTTCCTTTGTCATCGGTATTCTGTAGCTCAAACGACGATCCAACGGCGTTTAAAATTCCACAGGGAACTTTTACTGCTTGCACGTTTCAAATTGAATCATTACGTCGGGAATGAGATTGGATCGTGAATGAGATACGGAGTCACTGACTCCCAACAATGAACATTCTACGGTTTCAAGTACAACATCATCAATCATTCTGTACGATCCTGCAATATACACATTGATTGCGGATGTTTTCAAAAGTTGATACTATTAATCCTCGTAACATGTGCTAATATTTAATACCTTGAGATGTTATTCTCATACAAATATAAATCGTGTTTAAATTCCTGTATTATTAAAAGCGCCCCCTCCCAAGGAATTTCACTTGATTTTTTTAAATTGTTGTATTTGTAAATGGGAAATGTAGTGTCCTATCGAAGCTTATATACATGGAGCGATAGGAGTTAGGAGTTGGGTGGTAGGGCTATTGTTAGTAGGTCGGCCGGTTAGCTGGGTTTACCAACAACTTAGTCCACGTGGAGGGGTTAGTAGAAGTAGTTAGTAATAATAGTTATTGATACTGGATAGAGGAAGGTTTGCTTTTCTGTAGTCACAGCTAC
Organism: Laupala kohalensis; assembly: GCA_002313205.1. Classification (NCBI taxonomy): domain Eukaryota; kingdom Metazoa; phylum Arthropoda; class Insecta; order Orthoptera; family Trigonidiidae; genus Laupala; species Laupala kohalensis. The sequence goes on from NNCF01126490.1 coordinate 1,517,076, forward strand.
AAATTCAAGCTACAAATTTTCGGGCCCCATCGGGAATCGAACCCGGGACGACTTGGTGATGAGTGTTTCGTCCCATATGCTAAAGGATTTTTAAATGCGGAGTAATGTTATTGTATGTAGAAGTGCATTTCAAGAGAACCACGCAAACACAAGTACAGGACTGAAAACAAAATAAATATTTCCGTCATAAATGTATTGTATTTCGACTATTAATAAAATAGATGATTCCTCGGAAGACGAAACTATCGGGTGGGGGNTGACAAAGGTCCCCCCCCCCACTTAAAGATCGCTCGCTGGATCCGCCCCTGGTATTACATTGGGTATAACTGATGATATAAATGTCACCATTTCCATAAAATTATCTTGTTATCAACAAAAACGGATCTGAGATACGGTCATTAGTAAAGCTTGTCGGCCCGGATTTATAAGATATAAATAGGCCATTTATTAGTCTGTTTCTGGTTGTGTTTTCAGATTTTGATGAACACCATAATTTGCAGAGAGAAACAAAAAAAATTTCTAAGTTTTCCACGAAGATCTATCACATGTTATGTCTTTGAAAGTCTGTAACATTTAGACGAATCTTTGAAGTATTATGTGACGAGGAGCATGAATTTGATCGAGAAGCAGAATTTCACGTCTCGTCCGACAGTCACCTGCATTGTACGAGCGCGCGTGCAGACAGTTCGGCGGCAGCATCGATCCCCTGCCAATCACAGGCAGCAATCAATTAATGGAGAAACGTCATGTCCAGTCACCACGAACTGTCCGCTTTGCCTACACGACCACTGCTACTCTTCTTCTCTACGCGATAACCACGCCCAGATGAAAATGGCAACGAATTGAACCCGAGATTTTCTACTTTTATTGCAAGGGCACAAACCACTACGCCACCCATTTGTCTTTCTCGACTGTACTGGTTATCTTTATTATTAGGGAGTTTGAGCTCAGCGTACCTGCGAGCTTTCGTATACGCTGTCCACATGCAAGTTACGTCTGCGCAAGTTAGTGGTACATTAACGTTCCTAGCGTAGTACGTTACACCGTCTCTGCTTGCGTATGATGTCAGTGGTACGCTACTGAGAGAGATAATGGCGGATTTGAGGTTATATGAGAGATTTGTTAGTTGTGTGTGTCGTATAAGCACGTGCAGGTGTACTTACAGTGCAGTTTACATGTGTACGCTTTCATAGAAGTAGTTTGTTTGGGTTTACAATTTTTACTATGATTTGAGTCGAAGGTACGCTTGTACGTTTTCCTTCCAAGAATGATTTGATGGTTTTCAATCGTCAATACTGTTCACACTGCTCATCTGGAGACGAGGTCCTTTGAGCGATGAAGTGCGGAGAGCAGATAAGCAGGTCGTCTATTAAGGCTTCTGTCATCTTTATTTTTCAATTTTGTCACAAAAAGCAGTTACAAACTGCGTATGACCACGTGGAGGACAATAAACTAATTTACTTGACTAACTCGATAATACCGCAAACTAACAATAATATCATGGAAATTAGTACCAACAAAACAACAAAAAGCAACGTAGTTGACAATTGCAAGAGGTTTTATGAAATAATTTACATTCACTTGCAGAAAATCAAAAAATTTCAAATTGCAAAAGCTCCGACGATGTACCACATCACCAAAACTAGAAAAATCTTTTTAAAAATCTTATTTGAAATAGATGTTAACTTTTATGATGATGACTACAACAATTTTAACAATATTTGTTTTTCAAAGAGTCCTCTCATTTGCCAAATGTCCCGACTTTGAAAACTAAAAACGCGAAAAGCTAAAGTAAACCGATATAGGTTTAGGATTGTGATGAATAAAAAACGTTTAAGTCGGGTGCATCACACCCAACCAATCGAAGAAAGGCGCATCTGTTCAACTTCACGTTTCGTGATATTTCATATTTCGGGGTTTTCTCCGGTTTTCCTTTGGGAAATGGCGGATTCTCCACAGGCGGGAATATCATTTAAAACTTTCGTTACTATTAATCTCGAATTTTGACTGCACATTATATCGACGATTCATTTTGGAATAATTAATTGATACGTATTTTATTTTTGAAAATTTTATCAGTATAAAATCCGCCCCTGCAGCCTTTGGGTCCTTGATCGGAATTGATGGGATGGTCCCTTGCTTGTTTCTGGAGAGTAACTTAGTTTATTATCCCCCACATGGTCATAAGCAGTTTGCAAAGCCTTTTTGACATTTAAGTTTATTTATTTGCTATTTTTTATTATTGATCAACTGGATTTCGAATGATTTCACGTATTCAATTTTAATTCATTTCTTAACAGCAATTAAAGTTATTAATTTTTTACACATAAAACGATTGATCAGCCAACTGAATAATTAATCCAAGATTATAGTCAATTACGAGGTAAATCGATCCAATGAAACGTGTCCAATGCGATCTCCTCGACTTCGACTAACCGCTCCGCTGTTGAGGACACACGAGGACAGAAGAGGACGGATGAGGATGGCTTCATCGATGTCACGCGGAACGTTCGCTCAACGAGAGGCAGTCCTCAGTCCTCACGAACCGAAACCAACTCAATTCACGCGCTTAATCAGAACGAGACACAAAGGGATTCTCTCTCCAGAGATGTTTTACCTTCTTTTCTCTACTGGGATTCCATAAACATTTCTTTAACCCTTCAATCAATTTTTTTCAAAAAAAAATAAGTTTTACCGTTGAGTATTCGCTTCTGAGGCATGATGCAGTAGCGACATTTCATAAACGTTCTTGTAACATCTACACTATTCGTCGAAATTTTACGATTTGAAGACGTTTATTGTCTTTGTTAAATGCACAAAAATAAAAATCGATTAAATTTGATGGTGTTTTTTCCCTTCATAGATTACTCTCTTGAATGGAAGAATTTTAACACTTCTATTCTAAACAACGTCTTGTCGATGCTTTAGGTTAATTTTTGTTGATAGACATGCTGTCGCGCACTTCTACAAAACTCTTTGTGGCAAACAATATTGTCGCTCATATCTGTCACGTATTTCCAACCGTTTAGGCGGTGCAAGCGAATATATCTGCTTGTTTTTTCGATTTTTTCCACATTTATGTCGAAAACCATTTCTATCACACATTTTAAAAATTTCCTTGCCGAATTTCTTCACGATCAGCTCCGTGGTTTAATCGTGAGCAGGTAGCGAACAGACACGCTATCACATTACGCATGAATGGATTTAATGTTTTGGAAGATTTTTCAGGACTCTCAAGAACTTGGGGGGTTCTGTTACCTTCTCTCGAACTGCTTCAAGCAGATCAAGATTCTCAACCGAGAATCATCGACCGCGTCTTTGAAGAATCGATATTCTTCACAAAATACGAGTTGAGCGAAAATGCAGTTACGTTGTGTACTAATTTTCTGACCATTTTATACCATGCGTGTGTTTTATTGATATTCGGGCGATAATTTGTTATTTAATCTCTTATTATTGTATTCTGTACACTTTTATTGTGTCTTCTTTTCTATCTGCCTCCGAGCATTGCTCACTTGCATATTTATAAATTATTATTATTATTATTATTTATTGTGTTCCTTTCCAGGAAGGAATCCCACAAATATTGAGAACAAAGCACCCCTGGCGATCAGTACACTAACCCTAACTTCCAACCAATCGCAACGGGTTTCAAAGAGCCACGCCTGACACGACTACCACGATTTTTTTAAAATTTTAATATCAATACAGTGGGAGTTTCCACTTTTCTGGTGTGTACAAGGAGCATGCAAAAGAAAATAACAGAATATTAAAACAAAATACAAGAATAAAGAAATACAATTACAAGGATATACAAAAAAAAATTACAAATTTTTTTAGGACAAAATAAAGCACTTAATCTATAAACAAACATAATATCTAGAACTGTGTGAGGTCACCCCCATTGGGGTCCTCCTCAAAAAGGACAATATCCACTGTGTTATTTATTTATATATTTTTATATAAATTCATTGTTTGTTTTTGTTTCTTTAACTTCATATATGTATGGTTATAATTAAGTAATTAGTTCTCTTATGGAGGTGGTCTAAGATCGTTTGGGAATCTGGGGCGAATTCTAATAAAAGATGGGTCTACAGTTTTCCCAGTATAGACGAGCAAGGGGACGAGGAATGTATGTTGAAGAAACGTGTAGACAGTTTTGCAATATAGTCCGGTATTCGAGGGACAGAAAGTTCGCGGTGTAGCTGAGGTGTTTGAGATGTACCAAAAGGAGCATTTACTACAGTTAGGAGGAGTTTGTTTTGAAATGTTTGTAACAACGCTCCCGGGTCACTCACGTCCACGAAGCTGTGGCGACTAAAGGCGGCGCGTGACTGGACTCCTTTAGTGCTACTACATTCGACAAGCTCCGTTAAATCAATAAATTTATTTCCAAAAAGTGGAGTTACAAATTGCGTATGACGTATCCACGACAATAAACTCATTTACTCTCCGGAAGCAACACTATCCCAAATTATTCCGAACAAGGGCACCAAGACGCAAACGGATTCAACATACGTCTTCAATATAATACAAATAAAAAGCTACGTAACACGATAGCAACAAATTAATATTTAGTAGAATACAAAACGTTTTCATCAAACACATACTACCATCAAATTTTTAACCTATTCAAAAAATATTAATTATTATTATGCGTAACTATTAAATTCCATGAGTAAAATCCACCTCTATCTAGCTTAGAAGTCTCTAAATTTCATTAAACGAATTTTAAAGAAAGGCAGTAATCCAACAACAAAAGAGTTAGCCCTTGTTAGGCCTCTACTGAAATATGCATCGGCAGGATGGGATCCTTATAGAAAATATCAAATAGAAGAATTAGAAATTAAAAAAAAAAGCTATTAAATTCATAAACATGGGTAATAATGCGAATAATTACATAAAAATAGAACCCCTCCAAATTCGTAGAAAAAGAGCGCGACTGGGATGTTTGTTCAGTACACTTAAAAACGAATCAGCGTGGCGGGATGTCAAAGAGCGTTTAGAAAAACCGACTACATTGTGTAGACAAGATCACTTTTTCAAAAGGAAACGAATAAATAGACGTAAGAAAATACTCGATTCTCAATAGATCAATCAGGGACTGGAACAATTTGCCTGCGGATGTCGTGGGAGCGCTATCGACATCAGCAACCTCTCTTAAATTCAGAAAACGTTGTAAGAAAACAGGAATAGACAAATTAAAAGGATTAGGCAAGTTCTGGAAGAATGGTTACTTTAGTGTAGATGGGAAGCTAGTGGAGTAATAGTGAGAAGTGAAGTGAAGTGATGCGAGGGAAATAAGTGATTTAGAAAAGGAGGGAAGGGAAATGTGAAGTGAAGTGCACGAAAGGGATAAATCGAGTGTCATCAGTGAAATATAATAAGTTTTTTTAAGTCAATTATTTTGATGTTTCAGGGTAAAATGTTTTTATACTTAATACTTTAATATTAGTTGAATCATATAGTTTAAAGATTTATTTAACAATTTTTTATTTCAGTGCTATGTATTTTTGTATTGTATTTTCTTATATACTGCCACCGGGAAAGATCCACCAATTTGCAGTAAATAAATATATGTATTATATCTGAAGGGAAGCGGAAAAACACCCAGATGAGGGAAAAATTCGAGTTGCAAGAAACCTCACGTACATCACGGAAGTCTTTTCTCGAAAGGTCTACACCCATCTCCCCTTCGATTCTTCGATTCCTTCCTTCCTTCTTCCGAAGAATCACTCCGACACCCCGAGACGCCGCTGGCAGCGATCAATATCTCGCAAGGGATGAAACTGTATCCGCAGCTTCTTTCAAGGGCAGACTGAGGCAGGCAGCAGACAACTCCGATTTGACCTTTTCGTCTGGATAGAAGTACAGCCTCGTTGGTTCATCGGAAGGCTCACAATGCGAATAGTGATGGATCTGTCGGGGGCCATAGGACCTGACGCATACTTTGCCACTTGAAGCAATTAATACTATTTAATATTGTTAAATTCTTGATTATCTGTTGGACGAGTTGATATACTTTATTTAAAAGATAATATTTATAAAATTTGTGTCGTAAACCATCATTTCCAAACAGAAATTCTCCCCAGATTTCTCCCCGGTTACNCGATGCGCCACTGCGTGTGAACAAATAAATCACACACACGCAGTTAACAAACGAGAATATTAAGAGAGGTGAAATGGATTCGTGATTTTATCAATAAAATGTGAAATCTGAATAATAATGGTGAAGATAGAGATAAAATAAAATACTAAATGTCTCTGTAAAAATAACATAACATTCGATAACATTAAAGAAAACAAAGATACAAAAATTATAGTTGCTCCTATTCTTTTATTTGCAAGAATTAAAATTTTAAATCGATAATGTAAATTAATAATTATTTAATTTCACATCATAAGTCTTCCCGAAGGGAAAATTCAACATGAACTTAACAAAATTGTAAGAATTAATTAGTCTTGTTCAATTTAACGGGATATTTAAAAAAATGAAGGATCAAATGAAGAAAAATTGGTTTATCATTTTCAAATTAATGATTTTTTTTGTAGAAAGAAAAATTCTGTTTTTAAGGGTTGAATGGCAAAATGAATTAAAATTATTTGTAAAGGGAATATGAATGCAAAAATTAAAAAATAACCAATTTAATGGAGATATTTCAGAACATTGACCCAAAAATACTCCGAGATGATTTATAAAAAATAGGGTTTGATTTAATCGTTCTAGAGTGGCATCAAATTTAATTCCCCAAGGACGGTAGGAGCACTTTCCGAGAATACCAATTATTGTAGACAAAAATGTGGTAACAGATTATGATAAAACGCTAATGAAATACGAGGCATTGTTGACGTATCTGACTCGGCGAACAATTATTATGCCTATTTTCCTACTACATTTTTTATTCTGTAAATATTTCAATTCTTCATAATGTTATCACAAAATGTTAATTTATAACTTCATAATGTTATCACAAAAACATCTATATTCGGTTGACCGAGCTTCGCTGGGATGGCAGTGATATAGTTTAAACAAAACGGGTACAAGGGTTTCAAGTAATCGTGAGTCAGTTTCCATGAGTTGGTACGAGGCACAGTATGACGTCGACAAAAATGAATTTAAAAACTTAAAGTTCCACATCAGGATTCGAAACATATATTGAATTGTGTTGTTCGTACGTCTGCTACTTATAGTGCTGAAAGTAAAAACGACCTTATACGCAGGCAAATGTATTCTTCACTCTTCTATCAATTGTATATCAACAACACCCGTCAAAAATTTAGAACTCCAATAACTTTAAAATTACATTGTGACTGATCGTGAATGTAACAAAATCATCTGATGAACTCTCACGAAAGAGACGAAACGTCGTGTTTAAGATATAAGAGGTTTTAAAATTTTGATATGCAATTGTTAGACAAGTGAAGAATAAATTTGCCTGCATATTAGGTTGTCTTTACTCGCATCATCGAAACATGTATCATATGTAGCGTGCAGAGCTACATAAATGGCTATGGGACAAATGAAATTGTTTTACGCACTTCAAACTTTTAGCACAATTGATAGTTTGTTCTCATTTCCTTTCAATGAACGTCAGTTTAAATCTGTGAAACGGGACAAAATTTAGAGAACAGTAATCATTGGAATTAAAAGACAGTGGAAGAAAATTATTTTCAATAGTAATTCCCGTAAAATAAAGTGCTGAGTAAATTCATTAAAGTGTCACGTGCAACAGAGAATGATTTAAATCCAAAGATGACGTTGTAGTAATAGTATTTTGACCCTGGTGTGCACTTCTGTTTTTGATCCGTCAGAGTTTATCTTTCAACGTTTTTTGAGATTATCCAAGAGGAGGAATCGTACCCACACAACAACTGGGAAACCTGGGAGGTAACACAAAACAATTCGATTCTCTTCGCAGCAGAATGCCTGCAGAAGCCAGACACGATGGCAGTTCAAGGTCAACTGACTGGAGTTGTGACACACAGGGCGTTTTCACCCTTCACCACCCCATCCATTCAATAATGGTTGGTTCGGGGAAACTGCATTCAATGAAACAGGTCTGCGAGGCCTTGAAGGGCGACGCACAATTCAAGATTTCAAGACTACGTTTCCAATACGTTACCATGGAAGTTAATTATAGAATTATTACGTGAGCAAAATCAAACAAAAAATAAACTCCAAACCTTTCTCTAAGAGACGAATTTCTCAATTATAGAACATTATAAATTAAGAATTTATTAGGCATAATTTATCTGAAAGCTCTTAAAAAAAATATCAAGAGCAAAGCCGAAAAAAAACTACGACAGTTCCAGACAAGAAGTACCGATCAATGGAAAATAGATTTGAAACGTACGTACAACAGTAAACAGTAAATAAAAATATAAATGTTACTGATAAGCAACAATTTTAGAATCAAATACTCTTCCGGAAGACTAACTAAATAAATTATCCAGTGTTAACCAAATAAATTAGAAATAAAAACTGATAATGAACCACTAGTTAGTACAATTCCATATTTCTACACATTCTCAGATATTCGCCGGACATTATTCATTTTGATCTACCGATAAGGCAATAACATTCCTCCCACAGAGTTCATTCCAGAACAAATTCGTTAATCAGGACAACCGGTTAACCCGAGTCGATTTTACCATCACAACAAATGAAGCTAAATACCTCGCACCAAAATTTATCACATAATAAAAAGGGACGTGAAATTCAAAATTTGCGAACCACTGTTCCTTCGTTTTAAAGCCAACAAGTTATACTGAAACATGAACTGAAGACATTCAGTTATTATCCTGCAATATAGAGGACACAGTGTATGTCAATATATCAGCCAGGAAGGACGCAAGGTAGGTTTCGTCTAGGAAGGAGAAATGAACGCAATAAAAACTGTCTAACGTTTAAACTATCCCTTCCAGGTATTAGAAGAATGTTTTATGAGCTTATCGTTCAAATGTAATTTTACAATTCGCATCAGTATTTGTTACACGTTACGAAACATCGTAACCCAATGGATATATAGTAGCATTTCTTTCCGGTTCAGTGGTGTTTCTAATCATCCCAAGCAACAAACCACATTAATTAAGTTCCGCGTTGTTCCAATCCACTACAATATTTGTCATTCCACACTTTTCTGTTGGGTGGCCGACTCTCAAAAATTTTAATTCCGACAACATTCATTCCCCTCACAAATTCCCAATTCAGTTCGAAAAAGTATACATTTTTTTACCCGGCCTTAATCAGAATTGAGAAAGTATTTCCTGTCCTCTCAGGTATACCGGTCAGTTGGCAAACCTATTTGCGGTCGAAGTAACGGCCCCCAAGGAATTCAAAAGACGAGCAGTAGATGGGTGAACAGCCTTGAGGATTAGCGTGTTGGTGTAGCCTTGAAAACGGAATGGTTGTATATATACTACGACCCACAGCACAGGCGCACATAACCCCCAACAAGGTGCTTGATATAATTGAAGTTCATAAATGGCATATTTGGTAAAAGTGTTACCAGATTATTAATTATTAGTTAAAATTTTTGTCAGTAATAATATAATTGTTATTGTTATTATTAATAAAATATATTAATAAAATTAATAATACCATATCAATAGAATTAATAATGACATTTTAAGAGCTTTAATAAATAATTGTTTTTGCTATTAACAATACCAGATTGTTAATTATTTATTTGATGCATTTTGTTTAAATGTAATGTTTATAAAATTTGTGTTGTAAAATCATAATTTTTAAACAAAACTGCTCCCCAGCTCTTGATTACGGTCTAGATCCGCCTCTGCTTCCTTACACAATATATCATTTCCTCAAGAATCTCCTTTAAATAGTTTATATCACGGGTCAAGAACTAAGGTGGGAAAAAATACTTCATACCGACTGAGAAACTTCCACTCATTGGACAATGAAAATTCGTACTCATGACAATACATATGTCCCTCCTATATGTCTCAAAGGAGAAAGACATGCAATATATATTTCATTGCAATCAGATCAATGGCACATTTGTCAGAAGAAACACAAGAATTTCGCATGAACACAAGAAGAGAAGGTGAAATGAAACCGGATGACTCATTCATTCCGTCAAATTTCTCAGCATTCTCAAAATAAACTGCAACTGTGTTCTAATTCACCAACTCACTTTCCGAGAACGGAGTACATTATACAGAGGATTGTTCGTCGAAAACGTAGATAGCGCATCATTCAACATAGCGGGACACGCTAGTTACATTGAAATTGAGTTATTTCTATACCCAGAATTCTGAAATTGGAATGGTTTATTTAATATATTTCTAAGAAGAATAAATAGATAGAGTAAATAAAAATAGGCGCCCAGCCAGGATGTAGCTGTATCAGTCAATTATGCATGTATGAAGGATGTGAAAATTTTCAAAATTATAATTATGAACTAGCCCTGATGATATTATATATCTTGAAACGTTGGCAAGTAAGAAGAGAATTTGACCTAATCCCAAAAAGTTAAATGAACTAATCGATTCTATCAATTAATTCCCTTACTATGAAATGGATTTATTTGAAAATTTATCTCACTTCAAGTATAGGGGGAAACGATGTTTCATATTTCAGAGAATAACATCAAATTTTATATCATAGATATTAGGATTATTGCGTCCAATAGTAATTCCTCGTTTCTTTTTTGATGTCCATGACAGTGGAACATTCGAGTTCGCTGAGGCAGGTTGATGGAAGATATCAATTTTTCATGTATCCTCACATGCTGTTTGTAAACTGTTTGCAGATCTTGGCATCAAAAATACGGCAGATCTAAATTGTTTTAATAAGTGCTTCATTATTGGATCGAATATCAGTCAACACTTGATGCATTTTAGCTTCATTAACGATTTTTAATTCAAGGGATCTATAACCGAAATGAGAGAATGTCAATTAATACCTGGAGAGTAATTAGACGACAGCAATCTGAGTTCGAGGGAATGTCATAAAATTGTATCCTCCACATCGTCAAGAGTAATTATTTAAAATGATCTAAAATCAATGCTAACTTTGAAAAGGCAGCTATCTCGTTTTGGTTTGGTTTCTGTGTCCAACATAACACTTTGATCCAAATTCTGAATTTTTCTCTGGCTAAAATTGAATATCAACATGTGTTTGAAAAAAAGTGTGTGGATGTATAGATGAGTCCAGCACTAATGTTGGTTAAATTAATCTTTGAAAAAGTAATAATAATAATAATAGTAAATAGTTCCTTTTCGTAGATTCAAGGTTCGCACATGATCAGGACCAACTGACACCGGATGTTTCAAAACACGCGCACGGAAGGAAAAAGGATTTGAAACAACCGCGTATCCGTCCTTGTGCAGGAAGCCACGCGTAGAACCGGTTTGGAGCCGACCGGCCGGCCGGCCGGCCGGCCGGCCGGCCGACGCGCGGGAGAGCTATGCACATGCATTCACGACAGCCATACAACTCCTCCACATGGCACCGAGTTACATCGCTCTGTGTCAGGCGTACGTCGAAGAATAATTTTTAATATGTTGAGACAACATCCGTGTTCACTTACAAAATGGCAGCAGCCGAAATTGAGATTGCATTGACACAATGAGATTATGTTCACAGTTGTGAGATATTGGCAGTACGGAGTAAATTACTTGTATATCAGAAGATCCATTCATAGTCGTATAACACAGTAGCAGACGGAATGTACATAGAAAGTTATTACATCATTATTTTTTGACGATTTACTTCTAAAATGCTATGGGAACGAAACATTTTCATATTTATAGAGGAATTCCCACAGATTACTAAATTAGTTTTCATTGCAAAACTAAGCAAATGAATGAAGATGAAATACGAAATTCGTGCTCCCGGTTCAATATTCTGAGTCACTATTTATCATTCCTAAAAATAAAAATAAATTATGACCGCATCAGACGAATCGGAGGAGAAGAATACAGATAGTGATCAATACCTCAGATGCTCCTAGGTTCAAAGGGACGAGAGAAAAAACTGTCTTTATAAAACGACTTTCCTTAACCACACTGTTCAAGGTCATAATAATTGTTTACAACCCCTCTGTTCATCGAGTTTTCAGCAACGTTCAAGTGACAAAACGTTATTCTATATTGGAACTCGTGCGCCGTCATAGCAGGTCGCTGACCCCCGTAGTACGATCCAATAATCCGAACAAACCCTGACAGAGAACGGAGGGGTTGAACGTCTATATTGGAAAACAAACTTTAATAGAGGATGAATCATCATTCTTTTACGATTTTATGATGTTTTACGCTAAAATATTCACGTAAATCCGCAAATCTTACATCATTGCCGTTTCGAGCATGAAAGTCAACCTTTTCCACCCCTCTGACGCTTCTTCCGTTCGCGTCCCCGATTGGCTGTTGCTTCGTAATGGTCGCCCCGCTTCCGGTGAGCGAAACGCGATGGGTACGGAGTGTCAAAAGGCTCCGAGAGTGAAAATAACACGAAAACAAGACAGAAGTCGAGACACGTGAGTTGATGGCGCGGGTCAATAGCGTACGCAAAGCGAACCACCACAACGAAAGCAAAACGCGCGGAGCAGGGAGGGTAGGAGGGGTGCCGACCGCCAGCGATCGATATACTCGGCCACCGTCGCTAACACCCCCTCTCCTCCCACGCCCGCGCAACCCCCAACAAGAGTGTTACATCCCTCGCTAGAAATTCTGCATTGCATCCTCTATATCACGATGCACAGCGATGCGTCTGTGTAGAGTACGGAAGTGATGGAGAGGAAACGGGAGGAGGGATGAGTGCGCGCCCTTTGAGGGTGGACAGGGCGGGGCAGAGAAGGCGGGGTCGGCAAGCGCGGGGGCGGAGAATGGCGGTCGCATGTGTGGAAGACACTGCACTGTGGATCGCAGCATCCGACACCGGCCGGCGGAAGCGTCACGGTTGACGGTTCATATCCGCTTCCCCAGACGAAAGGCTTTACACTCACCCCACTACACTTTCCGATTTTCACTACTGAGGTTGGGGGAGGTGTTCCTGAATTTCATGTACGACAGAATTAACATCATTCTGGGGTTTTGGTCCATGCAAATCCACCAAAGTGAGATGAGAGGATTGAAGAAAACGAACAGACACACCGATAGAACTCGGAGAATCCACATGGAATCCATGGCTTGTCAAAACACTAGCACTTGTGTGACACATGACAGACAAAACGTCAACAAGAGAGACTCTCACTTTCGACCGATCACACGCTTCTCTTGCTGACACGAAATGAGTCTTGGATTCATTGAAAAAACATTGAGAAGAATCAAACAAGAAACAACAAAAAACAAAAAACATTACGAACCTGGAAACAAAACTCTTCGTCGCACAGTACTGGTGCAGAGGTTGGCCCCAGGGGTCAATACATCCCACCGAAAAAGAAACAACACAAACACACACAAACCAGAAACACTACTACTTACAGCTGGATTCGTAGCGTTAACTTGTTCTTCCGTAGTTCTTCGTCGAGCACACAAATCTATTTTTAAGAGTCTGTCGCACACGCTTCCACACTGTGGACTCACTACGCGTTCGCCCGCGCGCTCCGTCGCTCTCCGTCCGTAGTAGCGTGACCAACCAGTTCCTCACCAACTCACTCGCTTCCACTCGGCACTCAGCCTCACTTCTGAAGCCGAAGCAGCGCTGCCAACTGAGGAGCGCTGCGCACCGATACTTCTGCCGGCGCCGCTGCTACTGCGACACTTCCCCTGGTCGCCACCAGACTGCGCTGGCGATCGAGTAACGACCCGGGCGGCTATTCCCGGCGGCGGACGCTCCCCCCAATCCCGCACGCCGCTCCGAGAGCCGTATATACTCGAATTATGAAGGGGAAAGAGCGTGGTAGGCCGTGGCTGATTCTCACGGTGACGTAGACGGCCTTGATAGAGTTCAAAGCGAAAAGAGGCGCTTTCAGAGGCCGTGGTCGAGTGTATCAAGATACGAGAATTAAATATAAACTCTCCTCCGTACGTTGTTCTTTATTATTTAACCTACTGCTTGTTTAGTGCGGCAAGGACGTACCCAGGATTATGCTGTACAGGTCTTAATTAAATAGTCTCGTATTTTATTCACGATGTTTACATAAATATTAACTCAGCACCATCACAATCATTTCTCTACACACCGTTACAAACAACCCTTTCAATTTTACCACGGTAAAGCTTTATTTTTCAGCATAATTTGTTAAGGTAATTCTATATAGAAGATACCCGTACTCTCTTGGTGTTAGTTTCTTAACCAGTGTATAGAGGAAAATTTTAACATCGGGATTTACATAGATTGCCTAAAAAATGTAGGATATATTGACCGCCGCAAACCGATATCATCTATATTTTTTGTTCGTTTTTCATTCGCTGGAAATAAAACATGTAAACTAGAAGCACATTCTAATTCGAGAAAATTTATTCAAAAAAAGTTTAAAGAAAATATGTAAAAATCTGAAGTTTTTTTGTGAGCTTCTACAATACAAATATCCACTCAAGAGGGGCATCAATTGCGCAGAATCCCCTGGATCAGATCAAAGAGTTTTCCTCAATTGCGCAGAACCAGTCACCAGAGGCTTCCTCAATTGCCCAGAAATCTCACCTTCCTTGAGATCAGGAGTAATATAATCGTGTGTCTCATATGTGAATCATGTCTTGATATATTTTACGATTAGGAAGAAAAAGAACAAATTGCTTTCCATGCGATTAATTTTTTCACTTACAACTTAATTTTCTAAATATTTGCTCAGATTTACCAGCGTTGGGTATTACACCGTTTTACGAATTGACGGCTCAGTAAACTTTGGAACTCTTAAAGTGTAAATAAGTTGTATGCATATAACATCTTTGACAACTGGTGCATTACAAAAATTAAAGGATTAAATTGATAATTTATTTTATTCTTATATTGATATTAAAAATGTTGGAGCCGCTTGTGGTCACTTATCCCCTGAAGGGGGATGTGACCCAGGTTCGCCGGATCAGGTCAGGTGGAAGTTGCGTACGGTCTGGTGCAGTGGATAGCACGCCAGAGTAGGAGCTCCTGGGTTCGTGTCCCGGTCCGTCGCAATTTTTCTCCTGGCTGTTGACGTTGCACACTGCGTTTCCGTTCATGTTTTTCATTTGTTCTTTTTTCTTCTTAAGTCTCTTCTTCTTCTCGAATGACTTGAAGTATACCTCGGAAATGAGGAAACAAAACTTTCAAGGGTCTTCTTGGGTACTCACTTTCCTACCCATCAGTCAAAAATTCCAAAATAAAGTTTCAACGCAGAAAAAATAAGGCCAGTCATTTATTTATTGTCATCGCTCGGTCGGTCAGTAACAACGTTGTTGGCGAGACTGAGCTGAGAGCTCGTCGGACAAGGGAAGGAGCACATCTAAGGTCGGCGATTAGGAGAAAAAAAACGAGACAGAATTTCAATGGACTCATATTTATTATATGAACACTTTCAGCACACGTGAAGCCAAGAGGCTGGCCGTCATCCTGGATCCGCTGTCGGCACTGCTGGATCTGTCTGTCGCGATTGGTCCCCAATACTGAGAACCTTATGCTCCCGACAGTTGAGGTGGGAATTGGAGAAGGTCCGAATGATCGGTCTCCGTCGAGAGAACTTAACGCTCATTCGCTGATCAGGAAGGAAAGGTCCAACCCAGTCGTTGCTTGTTGTTTACATATATATTGTTAGCCGTGCCAACACTGCAGATTTACCGTAGACGACTGTGACGCGCGTGAAGCGGCTACGTCAAAGCAGCTGATGAGGCTCTCGTCTCTGACATCATGAACTCTGATCATCCGGATGGAGGATGGTTGAAAGACGTCAAAATAAATATTGTTAGATAGTTCTCCGTCTAACTAATGAAGAAAAATGTTTTTATTCATTTATTAGCAGAAAATAATTTTATTTGGATATCTACTTCATACCGCGATTATGTTTAGCGATATTAAAGATAAATGGACATTAAAAAAATTTCAGCTTATGAATGAATATAATATACTTTTCAAGAGGAGTTGAACTAGTTATTAGAGCTATAACAAGATCAATGTAGATTTTTTAGGACAATTCACTATCGAGAAATCTGTAAATCAACATTTTGGATTACGAAGTTGATTTGGGTCAATCGTGATAATTTTAAATATATATTTAAAACATATAAAATATATTAATATATTTAATCCCATCCTAGTCCGGGTTTTTCTCCGGTTTTCCTTGGGGTAGACGTGGATTTTTTTATAAAGACTCGCTAGGCTCTTGCCTAGAGACGGCATCAATCGATATAATTATTATTAATAATAAATTTATTATCAAAAAAAGCAGTTACACATTGCGTATGACCACGTGGAGGACAATAAACTAATTTACTCTCCGGAAGCAAGCAAGAGACGTATTCCATCAATTCCGATCAAGGGCCCTAAGGGAGAGGGGGATTCAAAAATTTCAGCAAAAGTTCCTAGATAAGATAAAAAGTTAGCTGCGAGTTATAATACACATATAATGTCAATATGTTTGTAATTTAACGCAAATATGTTTGTAAATTTACATGTACAAGTTATTATCGAACTATAGATTATTCTGAATA
>NNCF01126490.1:1535255-1550787 GCA_002313205.1 Laupala kohalensis
TGTGTAAAGGTTTCACTTTAGCTCTCTTAAATATTTTAGGAAACACCCCTTCCGATAAAGAACTATTATAAATATTTATGAGAGGATTTAATATAACGTGGGACGAAAATTTAGCATTAAACTCAGGTATACCATCTACGCATGGTGAAAATTTGTTTTTTAATGAGCTGATGATTCTCATGACTTCACTGGCGTTAGTTTCGGAAGTGAACATAGAATTGGGTACGTGGGTGGATATAATTGGAGGACATTGATTTGGATATATTGAGTTCGTTATTTTACCAACTTCTGGGAAGTGAGAATTAAACAAATTTGCGATGTCCTGAGGATTTGTTACGATTTTGCCATCGTTTAGTAAAGAAACATTTTCTTCGCGATTTTCAGAAGTTGACGTGTAATTTTTAACAATATTCCACATGGCTTTCATCCGGTTGTTCGATTTTAGTATATGCCTGTCTTTTTTCATTACTTTACTAATACTAATAGAATGTCAATATGTTTGTAATTTCACGCAAAAGATTTACATGTACAAATTATTATCGAACTATATTAGCTATATTAGCGAATAGTGTTATTTAATAGTTACGAATTATCAACAATACTTTCCGAATGATATATAGTTTGATAATAATACGTACTTGTGAAACGACTTTTCTATGTTTTATTAAATACAATATTAATACTACAACAAGTGTCGAACTATTTTTATCGTTAGGAGTATGTTGAAATGTTAAATCCACCTCTGCCTTAGGACCCTTGATCGGAATTGATGGGATGGTCCCTTGCTTCCGGAGAGTAAATTAGTTTATTGTCCTCCACGTGGTCATACGCAGTTTCTAAGTGCTTTTTTGACAATAAAGTTTATGTTTATAAATTAAATGTTTGTTTTTTTAATCATTCACATTGATACTGAAATGTCTCCTAGATTGTTGGTTCCTTTTGTGTGAAACCGTAAATCACTCAAGTGAAATATCGTATTTTTAGAGCATTAAAAGATTTATCTACGACTCCGCATTCTTTCATCTTAGACGACTTTCTTTCCCAGATAACAACATTGGAAAATTAAATCGAGAAATGACGCTACTTGGCTCATTTATTCGAAAACCATGTAACTTGATTTCTTGATTCCTGACAAATAAAATCTGTGACATGTCTGGTATGTAATAAACAACATTTGTAGGAAATTGTAGGTGAGATACGTAATGCTCCATAGTGTAATATCATATAGAAATCTCTTAGATTGCGGTGAACCTCACCGCCAGGCAACAGATTAATTATGTTATGTTGAATGAAAATGGGAGACACCCGGGCCCGTCTTCCATCCTCATTCAACTTGCGAGACGCAAAGATGACGCAGTCGGTAAGCGCATGAGCTCTCTAAGCTCAAGGTCCCGAGTTCGAATCTCGGTCCCGCCTCCCATTTTCATTCAACATAACATAATTAATTAATAATATCATGTACTATTCATAACTGTTCTGATGTTCTGTTCACCTGGTTAAATATGAATCCGAGTCAAACTCACCTACAACTAGATGAAGTTGGCGAATGTTGGATCTGCCACATTATTCAGATAAAGAAAATAGTCTTGCTACGTAAAAATAATCTTTCATATTTTCGTATAAAATATGTGTTACATTCAATTTTCGGTTGATCTAGTACCATAGAATGCATTATCAAAGAACGTGATGAGTGAAAAATACTTGAAACGTCAAAATACATTCAATCTTTGATCCACTGCCAATAAACCATCGTCCAGCCTCGATACAAATTTGTATCTAGAAAGCAAGTCTACGCGGAATAGAATGAGATTAATTTGTGTGAATCTGGCTTTTATGTCAGTCTTCTATGCAAGCGCAAACTCAGATATGTATTTCATATATCATTCTTTCAAGGTAATTTTTTACCATGACAGAGGTAATCTTTTGTGGTGGTCCTTCGATATCAGATCCGAAAGAAGCCACGGGGTTGGTTACTACCAAACTACAGTATGGATCTGTTTGCGCCTGTGTAGTTATGCAACCGGCGATAGTAATTATATGTATCATAATGTAAATTTTTTTGTAGTATTTGTAAATAGGAAATGTAGCGTGCTAATGAAAATTATCTGGATGGGTCGTAGGGCTATATTTAGAAGGTGTCCCGATTAGTTGAGTTTTCCAACAACTTGGCCCACGTGGAGAGATTAGTAGAGGTAGTTAGTAATAGTTAGAGTTATTGATACTGGATAGAGGAAGGACGGTTTGCTTTTCAGTAGTCACAGTTATGTGAACTGGGACATTAATGTGAAAAGCTACAAATTTTCTGGCCCCGTCGGGAATCGAACCCGGGATGACTTGGTGATGAGCGACAACACTACCACCTGAGCCACCGGTGGGGTTGGACCTATTTCAACCATTCTTGACCTAGGGCCGGCACTTCCGCAAAAATCTGAAAGTTGGGAAGTTAATTCCCGGTAGGTTGTTCAGCCCACGTGCGGTGGCCTGTGCGATGATGAATGCCCATGTATGATCCAGAGGCTGGCAATATGTCATCAAGATACATGTAAGAGATAGGCCCGGCGACAATTGAAAAGATGTCGAGGCACAGCCGACGAGCTACGACATGTAGAAAGTAAAATGTTTTTAGAAATGCCTGACAGTAGAACGAAGTTCGCAAAAAGTTCGAAGTAGTGGTACCCTTGCCGACTCCGTACCCTAGTTGCACTAACTCTACCTATAGTATCACTTACGCTGTCGGGTTAATCTTCCCATAAAAGTGAAATCAATTATAACTAAACAATGACATGATAAGCTCATACAAATTCTTCGGACTCTCTAAAGCTTCCTGTTTCATAACACCTAAAGAAAATATTCCACGAATTATGATGCCATCCCCTTTGATCGGGAGCCGTCATATTGAGGTCATAATTCATAAATCCCGAATTTTAAATAATCGTCTGAGAGTTAAAGCTTGATTTGCGTGGTCTGAGATTAAATTTATTTTTTGAGACATGAAAATGTATTAACAAATACACTTCGAATAATGTTTTGTGCATGGAGAAGTTAAGTGGAATTTGTTAATTGGACTGTTTTGTAACAGAAATAGCAACAGCAATGAGTACATTCCTAAATGTTATAATTAAATAATTTCTGTCCGTCAAGTAAATACCTTGCGTACTTGCACATAAAACGCATTCATTAAGAAAGTTGTGAAGAAGTCATATAAGCAATAATTAAGATGGATAGCGAGAACACTGCTCTGATGACCAGTTTCTCTTCTACATCTTCCAATAAACTCCAAATAAAATTTCTCGGTTGGATAAGATATTGATTGAAGACGCTTACTAAATGAGCTCCGAGTGACCAGATACATTCCTAATATAACATATAATCAGTGGCGGATCTAGATCGCATTCAAGAGGAGGAACCAGGGTAACATTTCTGTTCAAAAATTACTGTTTTACAACATAATTTTTTTTTCGTTAAATAAAATACATCAACTCATCAAATAGATAATGAACAAATAATATTAAATAGAGACCAAATTGATTAATTGTTTAAAATAACAAATGTATATTAAAGGATAAGGATTTCGTGACCGAATCAGAATTTTATAAAGATACAAATCAAATAATTCGTGAAAATGTATTTTAATCTAGACATAATGAAAAAACTACAAATATATGAAAGTTATAAAATAAAGTCCCAATCAAGACTTTTGTTCAGGCTATATTCTTTACAACAACTCTCTTGGAGAGGTGTTCTTTTTAATCCGAGTACCAATAAATAAAGACTACTAGTGAGATAACAAACAGTTTACAACGAACGTAGAGACTACACAACGTAAGGAAGGAGAAAGTTCATCCCGTAATTGAATAGAAATCCGCATGCCGTCTAAACATGTCATGCACTATGTAGAAAAGACAAATTTCTAACGTCTCAACACCGTCCCATCCTCTGTGGAGGAGGTAAAGTTCCCGTTAAGAGAGACGTCGCCTACAGTCTCCTCAAAGCGTTAATAACATTGGGGGCTAACCGTGAGTTGTGCTGTCGGCAATGCTTATACGAGTGTTGCAGAGTTTAGGCTGAATGGAATACGCTTTGAGGAGACTGTAGGCGAGTCGCCTTAACCAGTGCATGTAATACGCAGAAATTATAAGAGAAATTTACATTACGTTTGCCCACAACATGTAAATTTAGTGTGCGAAAAATCTTGTAACACTTTGACAAAATGTGCCTTTTTTCGCTGTTGAGGGTTCTCGTTCAATGGGGTGGAGGGAGGCAATAGCCCCCACCCCCTCCTAATAGATCCATCACTGCATAAAATATAATACTTTTTTTATTGATGATGAGTGATAAAATGGTTGTTGTTTATGGTGGTGGAGATGAAGTAATTATGTGATCGAATTTCGTTAAGGATCAACTAAGACAGCGGCGTTCGCTGACCAAACCTCAGTCTAGTTAATAAATATATTGCCTTAATTGAAGAATTGATTTTTACATTTAATTGTAATGACAAACAACATCCCATTATTAACATAAAATAATTTCGGTTGTGTGGGGGCGCTTAACACAAATGCTATTTGAATTCCTCGTCCTTATGTCACGTGATGCGAAATGACGTATCGACTCAATCCATCGTGAGGCTACTGATAAATAGTGCAGCACAGATGTTGCCTTGTAGGGCGGACATGGCTTGGAATGATCGGAATTGGTGCTGGCGAAACATGCTCCGAGATGTTGGTTCGAATCTCGCCTGGGTTCCAGTTGGTTCAACTCCTGATCTTCTCGTCTCGTACCAGTGGTCTCTTCCTCGATACCCGCTTCCATTGGCCAGTTCCTCGACAACTCCGCTCTTTCCCCCACCCCAACACACTTTGGCATAGGTTTGTTGCCACAGCAGTTCTTCCTGTAGTGAAGTCCACTGCTATCGCCACTCTTTTCTCGCATCATTAAAGAGCTCGTTCGTAGCACTTTCATGGCCCTTCAGGGAATAAGGTTCCGTGATGTTCAAGTATAATAGCGAATTCAACGAGTGCCGTACATCTCTACCCCCTACTCTAATTCCGGTCCCTTCACATGTTACACTCGAAAATTATAATAATAAGGTGCGATACTTATTGGCATTGATCCATAATATGACATAACAGATGATATCGATTTTTTATTTGAATTTGATTATACCGAGTGTAGATCTCGTAAATTCTATTGATAGCTTCATAAAACCAGTAATGCAAAACCATTGCACATCCTTTCTCATAAACGTTTCTTCGTCTGCGGCATAGAGTGAGAAAAAAATATATAGTGAAAGGGTCATTTCTGTCGTTGTCCTCTACATTTTGGTCGTCTTTCAGTGCTCTATTCATTCTCAAAGACGCTAGATGAACTTATTACTGCCTTTTATTTGAAATTTGAAAGTAAAATAAACATTCAACATTTATTTCAAAACATATAGCGACATATTAGTCTCATAAATATCGTGAAAGTGTATTCTACATCTGCTTGTCCCATTTACACTGCTAAATAGTATTCAAGCTTCTTGAAACAGTAAACTAATGTATAAGTGTAGCAGACAGAATATATTTTACTGCATCTATACCAAACTTTCAAGCGAAATACAACTAATGCGAATGTAATTAAATTTATTCATCCATTTACTCAGAATCACTGCGCACAGACGGACGGACAGACGTTATGTCAAAAACCACTTTTTCAGAATCAGGTTTTGCCAAAATGGATATTTCCGTCAAAATCTCCATTCCTAATTTTTTTCACGATTACAATACTTTCTATAGACTATGTATATGAGAAAGTAAAAACTGATAGTTTTAAAGTGTTCTTACATAAGAATATCTCATAGTACATAGTAGACGTAGTCATACTATCCAAATTGTTCACTAAATCATCAGGTCATTTCGGTTGCATGTTGGCCATCTTCAGAGCTGTTGCAATACAACACCTAATTTCCTTGTCCTCAGAGACAAGTGTACGCTAAAACGAATCATCGTAGAATTATTTCTGTAAATTAATAGTGAGAAGAGCAAGACAAGAATGTAGAAACGGTCTCGGAGAAAAACAGCCGCTGTATGAGGAGCTCCAAAAACCACGTATCAAGCCAATGGATTCCATTGTCCGCTGTATCAAATTTAAAATTGTGCCATGAGTACAAGCATCCAGGGAGAACTTTGGATGCCCGCAGGGTATAGTATCAGACCTAGTTACTAGTACTTGGTCTAAGACTAGCGGTGAGAGCTTGTCCTGGGATTGGTAATCTATATAAAACAAAATATTTGGGAACTGAAATTCTAAAAGTTTAAAAATTTCATTAATCTCTACATTGCGACAATTTGTAAATTCGAAAAATTAAATTTCACCCTGTCTGACCCTCCAAAAATCGTAATTTAAAATAACCCTTTCCTAATTAGTTTATTCAGTATCATCATCCATCTAAAATTTGAAATTCCATTTCAATTTGTAATAGATTTTGATCGTAATAGCGTTGGTGAATGATTCAGTTACTGAGAACAACGCCGCTTCTTGAGACGGAAGACATTTCTCAGATTCATTAAAATCTATGGCAAGATATTTTATCCGCAGTACTTACTAAATTAAATCGCATTTGAGTAGTTATCGATATGCACCACTAGTGAACATTTACTTTAAAAATGCGGAATTGGAATAATTTAGTAATTTACAACCTACATCAGGTAAGCGGAAAAACTTTGCTTACTTCAGTGATTAGTCGAGAACAAAGTTAGACAATTAGGCTTTGATGATTTGTTAATGAATAAGGAAAAGTCGTTGTGAGGCTCAGAGGGAAATAACTACCTCTGACTCATAAATTTACGTTCACACTTATATACATGTATGAGTGACTTGTCTGAGATACATGTCAAATTGTATGAACTAGTGCCATATAGTTACTCTTTGACACGTCGCGCGTAAGATCCTCGGACAAATCCTGATACATTTTGTATGCGCTTCGTTCAGGGCATACATGTCGCTCATCGAAGTCGTAAAAGTTTATGCGCATGCCCACAACCCACGGCCAGTATGCGCTCCGCCATGTTTGTTTACATTCTAGCTGTGTTCTTTCAAGGTTATGTCATTGTTGTCATACGTTTTTCTCATAAAAGGTTGGATTTTTTTTGTAGATTAGTATATCAGTTTGTGTCCTTCCCACACGATACTCCAAGGATTCCCTGATACAAATTGCGAAGTGTAAACGCTGCCGTATGAGGTAGAAGTGTCTGAGCTCATACAAATCGCAAAACTTCGAAAACTTGCGTAAACATGAATCTCATACAAGTCGCTCAAACGTACCGTAAGCTGGGACCCGCTCTCCATGTTAGTCAGATCACTGATAGGTAGAATGGTTTTCTTTATTATCATTCTAATAGATTTAGAACACAACAATATTAATAATATCGAAGAAAATACATAATTTTGTTTGTATATCTCAGTTAATAGTATAATACAATCAATATTCAAGAACTCGTCAGAGCACGTAACAACATGGCGGGCGAGCATAACGGTTTCGTGACTTTTGCATCTCACCTCAGAAGACGTTAAATAGCTTTCTCAAATGTCCGGTGACCTATAGACAAAAGTAATGTAAAAATACTACGGAAAATTTACTACAAATCAAAGTGAACTTCCATCTCTTTCGTGATTTAAAAGTTGGTCTTGTCTTGAAACTAAGTGTTTCCTCCATTAGACTCAATGTATTTCATCATCATTTATAATTACAATTATTTCATTTTAATGGCCGGTGAGGTATGTTTTTCAAGTTGAAATCACAATGAGTACACGTTACTATGTTTATTTATGCCGATTTCAGATATTTTTGTGATTAAATTCCAGTGATGGACAGGATGCATTTGATATAATTCACGAAATCTATATAGTGTTTCGTCATTCCAGTCTATAGAAATACAGTTCATTGTTATGAAAACAAAAATTATAGAATAAAAAAGTCAAAATATAGGTTAAAGGACCAAAATATCAATAAGTCTGGATTGCACGCACTCTGCGGAGTGAACCATTGTTAACCAAGTGTTCACCCAAATATATGCCTTATTTGAGTCCTTTGTTATTGTTATTATTATAATGTTCTTTTATGTAGTATTTCCAAATGGGAAATAGTGCGTGCTACTGAAATTTTTCTACATGGAGCGATAGGAGTTAGGGTGGATGTTAGGGGCGATTGTTAGTCGGTGGACTGGGTTCACCAACAACTTGGCCCACGTGGAGGGGTTAGTAGGAGTGGCTAGTAATAGTAAGAGTTATTGATACTAGGAGCAGGAGGTGGTTAGAAGGAAGGTTCGCTTTTCAGAAGTCACAGCTATATATGAACTGAAGGACATTCATGTGAAAAGCTACGTTTTCCCCCGGAATTGAACCCGGAAAGACTTGGTGGTGAGCAAGCACGCTAACCCCTCAGCCATCAGAGGGGCTTAAAGCGATATGTGCGGCTGAAAACCGAGAAGAGGACTTTACGGTTGTTCGCGTATTTGCCACAATAGATCAAATACAGACAAATAGCTTCCACACATGGCCGTGTTTGGGCAGATATGCAATGCCAAGTGAAGTGCCGGCATTATATCTTTTCCTCGCAGTTGGAACTCGAAGCCCTTTTCTTTCTGTTGCGGAGGAGGGCTGAGGTGGCGCTGATGGTGGTGGAATACATGACGTCACGCTGCCAGCCAAGAGAGCGTTTTTTGTGGAGCGCGGATATAAATAACCGCGCTGGTTATATCGGTTGAAGGGAAGACACAGTGAGGCGATAGGGACCAAAGCTCTCGAACTCCTTCTTGTGGAAGTAAAACAGAGGTTTATTACACACTAAACGATGGACGCTCAACCACTGAATCATCCACATGGTATGTGGACAGGGGTGACCTCAGAAGAAGAAAAATTCGGAATGGGGGGGGGTTCTAAAATGGCATTGGATTACATAATACTACTACAATTTAGGATGCGTTAAACATCGATAGTCAGGCTATCGAAATCTATCGATGTTTCATGTCAAGACTATCGAGTAACATCGATAGTAGGTACTCTATTATTTCATTATTCTTATTTCATAATCACAAATAAATAAATAATAATAGTAAAACAGAATAATTATTAACAAATAATAATGTATATATAACTCTTATTATAATTGTTATCACTATCAAATCAATACCTAATAACTTGAAAAAAAAAGTTTCCTTTTCTCGCGAGGGGCCATGACCCCCGTGATCCCCATGGTTCCCTCTCGGGAGCCGCCACTGCCTACCTCACAGGGTCATATCAACGCAAGGTTTAAACCTCACCGACTGAGATTTCAAAAAAAAATGTAAGGAAGTAGCAATCATGGTGACAAAGAAAAACATCAAGTATTGTAGTTTTTAATTTTTTAATATTTTTTATTTTTTAATTGGGGCTTTAGGGCTCGCCAATATCGATGTCATTAGAGCCCTAACAATTGTATTGTAGTAAACTTTCAATACGTTGTATTCAAATAAATGACAACAATGTAAAGTTTAAACAAAATGCCCAAAAAGGACTCTACATAAAACATTGGAATGGCTCTGGAAACTCCCCAAGTGAGACAAAGAGCTGGTCACCAAGAGAACTAGTTTTTCACGGAGTATATGGCGGCAAGAAACTTACATTCCTTTGCTTTTAACAATGAATCCATTTTCACCCCGCATTTAAATTAACAAGGGTATCAACTAATACTTGTAATAATTCAAAAAAATTTGAAACGGTATCTTCTGAGAAATTTCAATCAAAATTTTAGTTTTTAATATATTAATTTCTTCACTTTGACATATACCATGTAGCAGATCATAGAAAAAATCATTAAATAACATCTCAAATGAAATCTTACATCTGTCTATCTGAAATAAGAAAACTTCCAGAGCAATTCAAAAGTTTTATTCAGATCAGTTTTTGAGAGTTTAGTTTAAACTTTACATTGTTGTAATTTCAAATCGTGTAGTAATTTTTCAATACTTGGTACTTTTCTTAGCACTTTGCTATTTCTATTTCCCTACCAATTTTTATCAAAATCTGAGACGGTCATGTAAATCTCCCATTAAAACTGGATTGATTTGACATGGAAAGGCCCGAACGCGGACTTAAAGACACACCGTCATTCGAATGTAGGTTCTGTACTCCAATGTAAGGACACCGAGCGCTGTTGCAGTTAATTCAGCAGAGTGCGAATTCTGGTGAGATCAAGGGATTTCAATTCGTACCTCAATGTCTAGGAGGACCTCAAGTGTGGATCCATCGATGAGAGCGGCACTCACCCGGAACCAAAGCGAAGGGAGGACGTTATTTCATCTACCTTCGAACTTCAATAAGAAGCGTGGCTAGCCAGGTGGAGGAGTACCAGAATAAAAGGGAGAGTAACTTACAATAAAGAAAAGGTGGCCTTAGCTTACAAGGAACGTAAATGGTTTCATGTAAATTCATATGTAATTGAATTTATTTCGGGTCTTGGGAACTTAAATGAATTTTCAACAAACGAGGACTAAAAGATAATGCAAAATGTATGTGTGCAGAAGAACGTGAAATACGAGAGAACATCGCAAGTGGGATTATGTTGTATGCGGGGAGGAACGAGCAAGGTGCATACAAGTTTTGAAAACATAAGGAGATTTTAAACTTAGGGATACAACCAAGAAAATTACAACAAAAGAGACATACAATGCATATAGAGCCCAGTTAGGACAAATAAGAGATGCATTGAAAAGGGAACAAGAAGATGATTAAAGGGGAAAGGGTTGTGAAACTGCAGGATTTTCCGAGACAGACATAGTGAAGAAAGACAAACGACAAAGGACGAAGGACAAGACAAAGACAGAAGATTCATTGTCCACCTCCATTATACATTAGAATATGAAAACATTTTCCCGCAAAACTTTAAAAACACTTTTTAAAATATAGAATTTACTATCTAATATTTTTAGCTTCAAATAATATAAATTTATTAATGAGACTCAAAATATGGCGAAACAAACAAATAAATACTGCAATTAAAAAAAAGAAATCTTCTCATTGAAACAAGAAATCGTGAATTTAGTGTTATTTCAATTCTTATGATTTGTAAACACTATAATCAGAATAACCTATAGTTCGATAATAATTCTACATGTAAAATAAATTTTTTGTGTTAAATTACAAACATGTTGCTATTCTATTAGTATTATAACTTGTAGCTAACTTTTTATCTTATGTAGGAATTTTTGCTGAAATTCTTCAATCCGCATTCAATCCTTGCTTGCTTCCGGAGAGTAAATTAATTTATTGTCCTACGCGTGGTCATACGCAGTTTGTATTGCTTTTTTGACAATAAATTTATTTATTTACTTATTTATGTATTTACAATACACTTCAATTTTCGGTATGGACAATCCTAGCTGGGTGTGTATCAACACTAATTGTAAAATAGACCTTTGTGTACAGAATTGTTGTTGCATAATATTTATAATATCATCAATTGATTAAATGCGTATAAAGAATGAAGGTTGATTTTGATCACTTGTGGATTTTTCAACAGATCTTTGGACTAACGGGACCTAATCCTTGGTGGGTACGTAACCCTCTTTCCCAGTTGGAATACTTCTGAGCGCTGAGCTATAGTACCGTGGCTTCTTGTCTCCCTTCAACATAAAGCACCAACGGAGATGCTCTGTCGATCATATTACCTTGACACTTCTTCCTTTGTGCCACAAACACATGGCGTGTAACTGGTTTTGGGTGTCTGCGTTCATTTGCAATGTTTGAATTTTGACCGAGAGCCGTGAATTTCCAAGGTTATGAGGTACAGAGGTAGCTACTTGTCCATGAAGGTCAACCTAATGAATATGGAAGCTCTACAGAAATGCGCATCACAAAACCTACTGAGCTGTTGACCTTCTCTCCCGAGTCATTTAACATGCAGTAATTTGTTCACTGAGACTACTCTCTCACGATACAATTTCATATGCCTTCTAGCTTGGGAATATGAATTAATATTTTCTCAAGGTGGGGATTTATTCTCAGCCATGAGAATAATTAATAATTACGATCACTGCAAACGATACAGATTCATTCCCACTATGTTATTCGAAGGAGAGGACAATTGATCCAAATTGCATTTGAAATATGAAAATATGAAAATGATCTAGGTCTATTCAAGATAACACATTGAAAAGTCTTTTTACGCTCTCTTGAATGGTTCGGAGTATTTTTTTTTTTGGTATACGATTTTTAAAAAAAAAATTCTCCACACTACAGGTTTTTCAAAAAATAATTAAATGTTAATATATGATTCTGAGATAAATGTTATTTAGAACATAATAGTCTCAGATAAACATTAGACATGATTTTGATGAAACCCATTGGATAGAAAACGTCAAATTTTATATTCATTCTGGTCAACATGATGAATTATGTGAAAATAAAATTGATTTCTTTACAATAAAGATTATTTTACTACCAATTAGCACCCAAAGAACTGACAGACTGGATACAGAAGGAGCTGAAATAGGTATCAAAGGGAAACTAGAAAATATAAAGTTTATGTATAAGAAAAGTGTTCACTCGGCATTTTGATAGGCAGACTGCAGCCTTGGCAGAGCATATTTGCAATTCGGACTACAGAAAATGATCCATCGTCATCTCTTGTAATTCACTCGAATCAGATCTAACAAATAGAAAATTCTCAGTGGAACAAAACATACAGTGTACTACATCCTATACATTTCAGGTGTTCCACAAGGAAACATCCTAGGTCCAATATTATACCATGAAATCAATAATGTACAAAAAGATAAAAGCGGCGCATTTCCTTTTGCGCATTTACTTCGTCGAATCGTACACTTAACATTTTTTATATTTCGCACCTAATATCTCCCCTTCGCATATATGAGTTGGCAATCGGACGCCATATTTCTCCTCGTCTGCGACGGCAAAACTCATCGACACTTTCTCATACTCTCATAACTCCACAAAATTCATAATAATTACGTGCACGATTAATATTTATCTTTACAAAAAAAATATCCGTTTCATAATTCATCCAATATTTCCTCCTTATTTCATTCTCATCACAACCTAATTCACCTGACGAATTCGAGTGACATTAATCGATTTCTATGAATTTAATTGGGTCAACCTTTCAATATTTCTTTTCCAACTTCGATGATAATTACTTCATTACACCCCCCACCTAAAAATCATTACTAGATCCTGGTCAGTTCCATAAACACTATCTTTAATTAACTTGTTCTCTGTTATCCTCTGTTACACCCCTTCTAATTCTTGCTCTACGTTTTCTCCTCATTAATTCCTTTAATTCTCGACCTTCTTGAGTAACTGTTCTTATATCATTCTCCACGAACGTTATCGATTATACCCCGAAATATCCATCGTATGACATACAAAAAAAATACTCCCTTTTTTCGCGACGTATGAATTCACACCTTCATTAAACCGTCTCAAAACACACCAAAAAAAATCACCCTCACATCGCCACGTCCTCCTAGCTATAATATCTCCCCTCCAAAATATTCTATCATTCTAATATTTACAACATTATTAATCCCCAAAAATCCTATTCTTAAATTTACTACTCTTCAGAAGAAAGATTATCTCCTAATCACTACCTTCCTCACTATATTCTTTCCTCATCCACCTCACGTTTATTATAACATTCGAATATCAAATGCTCCTAATATCTCTTTATACGTCTTGTCCAGTCTAATATGTTATCATAATATCACCGTATTCTTCCTAACCATAACACACTCCTCGATATAATACATTTCAAAACAAACATACAAACACTCCTACCTAAACCATCTTCACTACTATGCTATAACTCTATTTCATCTAACTCATCCTCCTCACTACAACATGCCATGTCCCCCTCGGAACATGTTTGGGCGCCCACGCCATCGCACCCAAAAGTATGCTCCACCAGCATATGATATACCTGCCCTTTATTACGCGAAGTCCATTGTATACTCCTCTCTTACAGGACGAAGGTTATAAAAATTGAAAGTCCCCATAATCCTTCCCACATCATTTGTCAGCTCAGTTACGTTTGCAGTGGTTATTCTAGTAATGGTATATGGTCCCTCGAATAACGGAAAAAAATTGTATATCATTTTGTTCTTGGGGTCTGATACATGCGGTACTCGTAATAACACTTTCTGTCCTTCCTCAAACCTGTACCCTTTCACTTTCGAGTACTGATGTCTTTTCCGACCCGCAATCACTAAATTTCGTCGTAATGACACGTCATCTACTATCACAGAGTGCCTGTCTAAACTGGCCAATACATGGGGAGGTTTTCTACTAAAATGTGCTTCATAGGCGCTGCTCTTTAAACTCTCGTGTGGAACGTTGTTTAACCAGGTGTTCAACATGGGGATAAGTTCACTCCAGGTTTCATGATTCTTATAACAATATACTCGAAATAACCGCCCTATTTCCCTCATTATTCTCTCCGCAGGATTGCTTTGCGGGTGCCTAATAGATGAATAAATGGGCGTTATGCCTTCTGATAATAATGATTGCCGCCAATTTTCACCAGTGAACTGAGTTCCATGGTCAGATAATATTCTACGATAACCCCCGGCTATTTGAAAAAATTCAAATAATTTTTTCAGGCATTCCCGTGCGTTTGATTTTTTCACTGCTGCCACTCTAACTAGTTTACTGAACACATCCACCATTACCACCACATATTTGTACCCTTCTTTGGTCTTCGGTAAGGGCCCATATAAATCAATAGAAAGAAGATCATTTTTTCCATCTGGAATAATCTCGTGGTACTGGCCTTGACAATTACGGTTCGGAAATTTGGTTTTCATACAGATTAAGCACGATGATAATACTTTGAGAATTACACGCTTCATATTTAGCCAATAGCATACTTCCATTAATACAAAAATAATATTTTTCGGGCCGTAATGAGAATGCGAAGTGAGTGCAAACCACACGATGTCATTTATTATACTAGTCGAAATCCACACTCGAAATATATCTGGGTCAACGTTTACCCTGAACAACACAACACCATCAAACAATTTGTATTTCGCGCGGTTCCTATTGATCTATCATCCTCCTCCTCACTCATTTCCCCCTCCAAAAATATTTTTATCGGCCTGTTGCAGTACTGATGTATAAATTTATTGTCAAGAAACAGTACAAACTGCGTATGACCACGTGGAGGACAATAAACTAATTTATTCTCCGGAAGCAAGCAAGGGACCATCCCATCAATTACGATCAAGGGCCTTAAGAGAAAGGGGGATTCAAAAATTTCAGCAAAAGTTCCTAGATAAGATAAAAAGTTAGCTGCGAGTTATAATACATTTATAACGTCAATATGTTTGTAATTTAACGCAAATATGTTTGTAAATTTACATGTACAAGTTATTATAGAACTATAGATTATTCTGAGTATAGAGTTTAAAAATCATAAGAGTTGAAAAAACACTACATACACGATATATTGTTACAATAAACACGCCCCTAGACAAAGCCTAGAGAACCTGTATAAGAA
>NNCF01126490.1:1564330-1587440 GCA_002313205.1 Laupala kohalensis
TTTGTGCATTTAACAAAGACTTTAAATCCTAAAATTTGGATAAATAGTTAAGATTTTCCAAGCGTTTTAGTTTCACAAGCAGCCGCTGTGGTGTGTTACCTCGGGAGGACCACAGGCAAAGCATTCGCCTGGCGAAGCGCTTCAGGTGCTTCACGTGAAGCGGACATCTTTGACTTCCCATTTTCTAAAGTATAAAGAAGGGTTAGAGAGTAACATGACAAAAACACACGAGCGAAGTCGGGGCGGGTTACTAGTTCAACACAAAATAAGTGGACGACCGGGTGAGGCTGTTCTGTACCGCCATGTTCCCACTGTTGAGAATTTTTATTCGAGTATCTTCAATCCGTCTCAGTCTTAGATTCCTTGATCGAAATTGATGGAATACGTCCCTTGCCCGCTCCCTGAGAGTAAATTAGTTTATTGTCCTCCACGTGGTCATACATGTTTTGTAACTACCTTTTTTGACAATACATTTATTTGTAATGAGTCACTAAGAAAAAATTAAATATTTTACTCTATTTGCCGTGTGTACTTAATGAGCGTGATACATAATTAAGAGAACGAGCCAAAAGATCTAAGCTCAGTTCGCCCGACAGAAAACAACTTCCCACATTTTTCGACTCATTCCCCATCGG
Organism: Laupala kohalensis; assembly: GCA_002313205.1. Taxonomy (NCBI): domain Eukaryota; kingdom Metazoa; phylum Arthropoda; class Insecta; order Orthoptera; family Trigonidiidae; genus Laupala; species Laupala kohalensis. The sequence goes on from NNCF01126490.1 coordinate 1,564,966, forward strand.
ATAATATATCTTAGACAATAGACATATGGAAGAAACTGTAAATCCACGGAACAAGTAAGTCACAGCCAAACATTATTGCCAAGCACCTTCTAGAGATGCCTCCCCCCAATTTCTTTGTTTGAACTAGGTGAAAGTGATTATTTATGAGATGATTGTTTAACTGTATAAAACTATATTGAGATTTGTAAATTGAATTTAAGTTGAACATTTCTAAGAAAAAACGAAGTACTGTAAAATAAATATTTCTCATGTCAATTGGTGACAGGAATGAAATTGTCAGTCAACAATGACGCCAGCTCTCTCTCTCTCTCTCTCTGAGTCAATATATAAGTAATTACATATGTTCGGGAATGCGATGTCTCGAGAAGCATGTTATTAAGACATGTATTACAATTTTATATACGTTTTGTATAATTATATATTTTTTATGAAAATACTAGGTGATTTTCCGGCGTTGCTCCGGATTTTTTCCGTCTTAAATTACTCTCTTAAAGTGAAGTATTTTAACACTTCTATTTTTTATAACGTTTTATCCGTAATTTAGGTTAATTTTTCTTGGTGTACATTACTGTCTCGGACGTTTTGGTAGAAGTTTCTCAGGCAAACTTTATTGCCATTCTTAGTTGTCACCTATCTCTAACTGTTTAGACTGCGTTGGCAAATATAATTCTTTTTTCTTCTTTCGATATTATCGAGATTTACCGTCGAAAACCATTTTTATCTTTCTTATCACACATTTAAAAAGTAAAAGTTATCCTATGTTCATCCTGGGCATCTTAACTATCTCCTTGCTAAACTTCATCACGATGGATTCTGTGGTTTAGTTGTGATTAAGTAACAAACAAACAAACAGACAGACACGTTGACTTTCGCGTTACGCATTTATATATTAGTAGTAGGGATTTGGACTTCGTTAATTATGAAGCTATTACTTAGTGACCAAGATTGAATTTATCTGAAGCTTCGTGATATTATAGTGCTATGTTATGGTGTTGCTCAGTGAATGATGAGATCAAGAAGAGAAAGGTTGAAATTGGTCGACGTGGTAAGAGCTGGGAATTAGTAAGATCATTAATGAATTAAGGAAAAGAGTAAAAGGATTCCGTCTTGAGACTTATCTTTGATGCTCATCGTTTTACGTAGAATAGCTTTGTGCATTTTGTGAAGTTTTTCCCCCTCTTTTAATCAGAGTTTTGCACGTCATGTCTTTTTTAAAAAAGGACAATTGTGTCTCATTCTCCCTTTTACCCACAATTTCTTTCATTTCAATATCTTGGTGGAACTAAGGAGGAACACAAAATAAGATACACTTTTGTCGTTTAATGAAAGGTTATTATAATCCCGACTATACCATCAAGGTTCCTATTCCAGTTTTCTTGGCGTTGGAAAGACATTGTTCAACATTAAAAGTCCACTGTTGCCATCCTGTCATCGTGGGAGCAGTAATCGTCCTCTTTCCAGACAAAGAACTCGGGTTTACCACAGACGGGGTTCCGCTTGGGCGCAGAGGGTGACCGGGGATAAACAAGGTGAAACGCTACACCAGTTCTCTTTATTCCAGCATTTGATCACACGATTGATTAAAAAATATCATCTTGGCATAAAGAAACGTTTAATTACATTAGACAATTGGAAAGGAATTTTGTTTTGTTTTCGTAACTCCGAATCGAAGATTTGCATTAAGATTTTCGAAAATTAATTCGATTGAAAATTCTTGTTACCTTACCGAAAACAGTCTCAAAAACGAACACGTAATTAAAGTCTCCATGCAAGGGATTAGAGTCTCCCAAAACAACAACACATTTTTACTGATCAGTCTCCTTACAACAGCCACCGGAAGGGACGCGGTCAGGTAAGTTATTTTCTCATTCAGAATCGCCGGAGCTTCGTCCAATACATGCTTGATTTGTATGCTTCGAAGATTACCTTTCTATCAACATGTGCGCTTTCTTGATGAACTAACTGCAACCCATAGTTTTCAGAACAAAAAATGGGAGCAAATTTAAATATTATGTTCTACTATATATGCTCCAAGTTACTATAAATGATAAAATAAAAATACCGCCCGAAATATTTTCATAAAATATGACTTAAGGGTATGTAACGACTCTCATTTCGGTTGATTTCTTCTAGATTTCAAGAAAAATTATATAGTCTCCCAAAAATGCGTATAAATTTCTTAAATAAATCATTAACAGAAGTAACGGCATAATAATTCTCCTACATACGAAACTCACAGGCATCGTCAAATATCTTGTAACCCCAGACTGAAGCATTACAAGTAAAAATGTCTCGAAATAGATAGACAAGGCAATTGGAACAAATCGAACATCATTAAAGATGTTAAAAAGGCGAAGATTAGCTATCAAATCATATGGTAGGAGGATGATAACATAATAAATACAGAAAAATTACACCTTAAGAAACTTCCAAAATTGTTACGGCACACAGGCCAAAAATAATTTATTCAATAAATCGGAACTACATCCAAGTATATGACTTTCAGGTTATTACTGTTTTTCGTATATTTTTAATATATTGAAAATTGAAATGATAAAATAAATTGATTTTGTAACTCATGATATGTACTTTGGATCACTCTACCAGAAATTCCGTGGTTAGGGTAGCAGTGGGTGGGGGGTGGGGGGGAGTACGAAACTAGTAGGAAATACTGAAAATGCAATTACGGTCAGTAGTATACCGTATTCAAGGGGTGGGGGGCTAGCCGAGGAGGGATCAGGGCAGCAATCCTTTCGAAAATCATGGTTTTACAATATAAATTTTATAAATAGTATCTTTTAAATAAAATACATTGACTCAATAAATAAATAATCAACAATTAACAATATTAAATAGTGACCAAATTTGTTAATTGTTTAAAGTGGCAAAGTACCCCTGTATCTGTTGATTTTTCAGGTCCAATGGGAGGGGGGGGCTATAGTCCCCTTAGCTCCCCCCCCTTCGCAGATCCGCGACCGAATACACTTATTATACGGAATTTTTAATTATAAGCATGTGTAAAAGTTAGGTAGGGCACAAAGCATATCTCATCTAATGAGACATGCTATATCGCCATCGTCGGCCACTCAGGAAGTCAGCAGGTCAAACCGATTAGGAGTGAGGATGTGGATCGATCAGACAGGTGCGTTTCCGCAATGCACTACACGCGCTGTAACCGGTACTAGTTTCTTCCCCCCTCCCACTGTTGTCTCGCGTAACCGGTGTTCGTGACCTTGACATCAGCGCTCCCGGTGGCGAAGCAGCTGCAACTGTTACGTCGTCGACTCCCCAAGGTGAGCGCTGTTGTGCTGCTGCTGTTCGGATGACCGTTAAGTGCCGGCCGGTCGGTTGGCAGGACGTTGATCTGGTGGATTGGCGGGAAGATTTGGCGCGCGATCTGCTGCTGATGCCCGCACTTCCCTTGCCCTTACGTATTTGTGTATTTGCCAATAAGGCCAAACGTAGATGAGCTATTTGTCTTTATTCGATGTAACAAATTAAACGAATCATATATAATTGTATGCAGACGGTAAATATGACTAATTTATTCGATGTATTTGCTCTACTGCGGTAAATATGCGAACACTCTTATCCGTCCTCCTGTCGGATTTTAGTCGCACATCAAAGAACTCAAATAAGGCAAATATTTGCGTAAACCGTTCACACTTGGATTACTGTCTTCCGCTCAATAGAGCGCGCGCGATCGAGATTTGTTGATATTCTGATTCTTTAACCTACGTGTATTTTGATTTTCGTATTCTATAATTTCTTTAATATGGACTGAAACTTTCATATGGGCTGTGAAAACGAAACAGTATAAATATTTCTTGAATTATAACAAATATATCGCGTCCATCATTGGTATAAGAAAACATATGCGGCGTTATTGTGTTATTTGCGTATTCGGAACATGTGAGGAAGGCACACATGTGATATTTGAGTTCGTCAAATATTTAGCGAAATAAAGCGAATACGCTTACATATACACCGAGTGCCAGCTACATATACTCCGAGTCATGTAACTTTGCCAATATGGCTGCCTTACACGAATCGCCAACTTTTACGAGTTTAAGAAATATCCGAATAAGTATTATTAGTAGTCACAAAAGCGACTATTTGCTTTAAACAAAAAAACACAACAAATAAAGACACAAGGTGATATTCGTTCCACACTCTCGATGTAGAAAAAATTGCGTCTCAAGAGCACGTGAATTGAATTGGTGTGCGAGGTTGGCGATGGATTTAAGTTTTGGGAAATTCGAATGTCCTGCCAATATAAAGCGAGGTACGAATATTCTTACTCTTATGGATGATGGGGATGTAAAAGTGTTGACTACACTGAGCACCGCGCAATACGAACTGAAAACCAATTAGACAATAAATAAATAAATAAATAATGTATTGTCAAGAGAGCTATTACAAACTGCCAATGAGCATGTTCAGGACAATAAAGTAATTTACTGCGACTAAAATACAATAAACCAACAAACACAGAGCGTTTGCGTTATGTTCTTCTTCTTAAGTTGAGTTGTTCCGAAGCGAAGAGACTTGACTTGGAGAGGACGTGAGTCCATCGTCAGATCGACTGATCGCAAAATCCCGCAATGCGCAGGAACACAAACGTCACAAAGGTCCGGGATTAGAAAACTAATTGATTTATATACATGGCGAAGATAGGTTTTTTTTATAGCTTTGCCATTAACAAAATCTGAAATCTAGGGCAAAAACAACATACAGAAACAATGAATTTCTCGGATTTTGGAGCAAAATCCCGGACATTATTATGTAAAATGATTTTTACCCTTTATATTAATGAAATAATTTTAACTAGTTGTCACATGCTATTAATTTTTTAAATATATTGTTGTATTTGTAAATGGGAAATGTATCGTGCTATTGAAACTTATCTACATGGAGTGATAGGAGGTAGGAATTGGGTGGTAGGTCATTGTTATTAGATGGACCGCTTAGCTGGGTTTACCAACAACTTGACCCACGTGGAGGGGTTAGTAGAAGTGGCTAGTAATAGTTAGATTTATTGGAGGAGGAGTTGGATAGAGGAAGGAAGGTTTACTTTACAGTAGTCACAGCTATATGAACTGGGCTAAGCTACAAATTTTCTGGCCCCATCGGGAATCGAACCCGGGATGATGAGCAACAACACTACCACCTGGACCACCGCTTAAACTTACGCTATTAATTGAATAGTAAGTAGTTTTCACAGTACGAAACATTCGTTTTTAAACAAAACTGAATAGATACTTCTCTATATTGGAAATAAAATAAATTACAATTCAAGAACAAAAATTAAAATGTTATTTTCTCCGAGTTGCTCAATGAAGGAAAATCATTAAATTGTAGATCAAAGAATAGGTGAACCGGCAACAGCCACAATTTGTTTGTGGATGCGGGTGAACTTAATTTATTTTGTTTATGGAAAGTTTTTCGTCAAATGTAATAGTTTCTTCGTAATACCATTGTGCCTCTGTATAACAACAGCGTTTCATTCAAACACTCTGACGATGATATATAAGAAAGCGTCGTATGTTTGTCTTTTTGTTTCTGTGAATAAATTCTCTTATGAGTCAGTGGGAGTTTTGTTGTTGTGAATCTAAAATGGTTTTGAGATAAAGCTTTTGTTTATATCATATAAATGTTTAAATTTTGTGAACTATGTCGGATGGGATAGACAAGAAGCGGTTTGTAGCTACTGGATATTGAGGTTGGCTGGTTATAACAAGATTTTCTTACAAAATCAAGGGTTTGTATAGAAAATCATTTTTACACTAAATTACAACTTGGTTCATCGAAACACAAAGACGTGAACGCCAGATCAACAGCCTCGGGAGACGAGAAAACATACAACAGTGGCGAACAGAGTAGAAGAGTTTCTAGTGCAGAACAACTTATGTGTAATCAATGACGAGAAATCAGCCCCAAAGCTCCAGAACAACGAGAATAAATCTTGGATAGATCTGACAATCACAAATGGTAATACAGCAAATCTTATCAAAGACTGGAAAGTCGTTGACAATGCCAGCACACGCGATCACAACTCAATTATATTTGCGGTAAATAAGAACCAGATAACGGAAGATCTCAGTCAGATAGCCACTTACAATCTAAACAAAGCAGACTGGGACTTGTTCCAACAAGCTCTAGACCCGGAACCTAAAGACGGATGGAGCCAAAATCCAGCAGAAGCAGCAACTCAAATGAACACAACTGGTCAAGGAGCTGCAAACTGAGCCATTCCAGTGACCGAAAGGAAAATCCTCAAACAAACGAAATGATGGACTAGAGAAATAGAAGACTCCAAAACAGAACTAACGAAAATCAAACGAGAGATGACAAACCTACAAAAAAGAAGAAGACGAAGACAAACAACATAAGCTAGAAGAGTATGGAAAGACAAGGAACAAACACCTAAAACTAATAAGAACAACAAAAGAAAAATGGTATGAATTTGTCGCCAAGGCCATGGGAAAAGGTCCATGGGGTATACCGTACATAATGACGGCAAACAAGTTCAGAACACCCCAAGTAATCAGCTCACTCAGAAAAGAGAGAGAAGAAACACTGGAGTAGGACGCAAAAGCAGAGATTCTACTGGACACTCTACTACCAGATGACAACAAAGAAAGAGACCTAGAAGAGCACACACAAACGAGACTCAAGGCTGCAAGGTTCAGAGAGGAAGAAACAGAAGACACAATGACTCCGATCACAATCGGAGAGATGGAAAGTACTCTAAAAAGCCTAAAACCCAAAAAGGCACCCGTCCCGGATGGACTGAAGGCAGAAATTATACTAAAAGTCATGCCAAAATTAAGAGACCAGTTTCTAAAGATACTAAATGAATGCCTGGCCCAAGGCACATTCCCCAAAATATGGAAAACAGCCTCAGTAGTAGTGCTGAAAAAATCAGCAGAAAAGCCAGAAAATGATCCTAGGTCTTACAGACCAATTTGTCTCTTCCCCATAATGGGAAAAATATTAGACAAAATCTGTACCAAAAGGATAACAGAACACTTAGAAAAAGAAGGAAAAAATCAACAAGACTATTTGGCTTTAGACAAGGAAAGTGCACGACAGATGCCATAGAAGAATTGATCAAGACAGTAAAACAAAGATGTACAAAGTACTGTCTTACGATATTCGCGGACATCCAGGGTGCTTTTGACGACGCCTGGTGGCCCAGTATCCTAAAGTGCCTAGCAGAAACAGGAGTGAACACTCATATCAGAAAACTGTACATAAGCTTACTGCACGACAGAAAAGTCATCTTACTAATTGGAGAAAGAAGATATCCTAAACACATTAACAGAGGATGCCCACAAGACTCCAATAGTGGGCCCATCCTATGGAACCTAATCATAGACGAAGTGATGGAAAAGATAGAGGCAACAAAGCTAACGTCGTTGCATATGCCAATGCAATAACATTTAATGGGAACAAGAGAAGACAAATCGAAGAAATAGCACAAGCGTGGAGTGGGGAAACAGAGTAAAAATCTCACCTTCAAAGACAGTTCAAAGAACAGACCGCCCACACTCAAGATCCAAGAGAAGACAATCAAAATGGTTGATATCAAATACCTTAGACGGCATCTGGACACCAAACTATCCTTTGACCCGCACACAAGACGAGTTGCATATAGAACCAAGAAGCTATTCTTCAAACTCAAAAGAATCTGCAAAACAATATGGATTGGACAGAAAAGCCATAAGGACAAGATACAAAGGTGCATTCATACCCATTATCTCCTACGCTGTCGCAGCGTAGGGACACAGAATCTCACACAGCTACATTAAAAGAACACTAATGACTGCACATAAGGCCCCCTCCTCGCATTCACTGGAGCCTATAGGCTAACATCCACTCAATATATACAAACCTTAAGTGGACTCCCACTTGTACTAGAGTTAGAAAAAAATATACCATAGAAGAAAGTTGAAAGCTGACCAGACAATAAACATACATAACGAGATCATTACAAGGGCAGACAAAAATTGTAAAAGCAAACTCACGACAGAAATCCTTAAGAAGTGGCAAGAAAGATGGGAGGAAGCAGATCATGGACAGACAACGAAAAAGTTCATCCCAAACGTGGCCTTCGCTGGAACCCACAAATGAGTCACACCAAGTGTGGCAACAGTGCATAATAAATTACTGATACTAAATTATTTATTTACTTCTTCATTTATTGTCAGTCTAATTTGATTGGATGAGAGTGTAGCGGTTATGCACATTGGTGTCAGCACTTTTACTTCGCCATCGTCCATAATAGTAAAACGATACTTGTACCTCGCGTCATGTTGGCAGGACATTCGAATTTCTGAAAACTTAAATCCATCGCCAACCTCGGACATTAATTCAATGCACTTTTGCTCCTATGGCGCTGTTCTGTTCCTTCTGCACCGAGCGAAGTGTGGAACGAATAGTACCTCGTGTCTTTCTTTGTTGTGATATCAAATTATATTTCTTTACAACAAATAGTCGCTTTTGTGACTACTATTAATATTCATTTGGATTCGTAGAAGTTGGCAATTCTTGTTAGGCAGTCATATTGCATAATTTTCGGCGATGTTACATGAGATGGAGTATAAATTTGTTGATGAGCATGAAAATATCGTGTTATAAATAAATTAATGTAACCCTTTCGTCAGAAAACATTTCGCCAAATCCCATCCCGGACCGGGCCGATCGATCAAAGGTTTATGGAAAATGGCCCGCGTGCTAACGTAAGTTGGTCAGCGCTGATCACATATAATTCTTCCCCGTTGAAGAATAAATAATAAAATATTAAACTCTACAATATTGAAGGAGTTTCCCAGTTCCCGTCCTCTTCTCCGCATTCTCGCGTGTCGGCATCTCTTTGCCCGAGGCGAAGAGCAACGACGCCGGTCTCTTTGATGTCCCTCGAAAGCATCACGTTGCGCGACGCGATGGTCGAGTCCTTTTGGGCGAACACGACGAACTGACAGAAATCTTGTTCCTGATCCAAATAAACCCTCATAAAACGGTTTGCGCGGAATTCAAGGATATCAACGTCAACCTAAAAACAACAACAAATGCAGCGACCTTTGCGTTCACGAAGTCCTGTAATGGATTCTTTTTATCTGTCTATGTGCACACGCAGATTTGCCGACGATAGAAACCAGTCATACTTATATTTCGGATTCCCAGAACTTAATATTTTAAAGTATTATGTGCGTCAGAGAGACTAGGCTTAAAAATGTTTTAAATGATAGTTTGTTCCATTCTCTATCCAGTGGCGACGAATTTTCATAACCTTACGGCGCAAAATTCCAATTATTTGACTTTAAATTACTGTGGGTTTGAGGAAAACTTTCGTGGACTTATGATTTTTGAAATTCTGGTAAAAGAACAGACCTTAACATAGCGAAAAAACACCTAGAAAAACATAGTAAATGGAAAAAGGAACGATGCAATGACGCTAAGATTTCATATCTTATGGGGCATTTACAAGAATAATTCACCAATAACTGTGGAAAAGACTGTTCTAACGGAAATGGCACTCGCATCACGTGACAATACGACCCTTTTCAATGAAGGAGCCGAACAACAGTCTAAATTTATTAGGAAGTTTTAAAAGCACAAAATAATTATCCCCGTCCCATATAAAAAAATGAATGGATAGTTAATTAATAAGAACTGCGTTGGTGAATATTTCAAAATTTCGTGATTAGTTGGCAACTTGACTTCAGTCGACGTCCATATAAAACCTTAAATGAACACGCACTTTCAAATCCGGAAGAAAGAAAAAAACGTGCACCATCACATTTGTCGAAAACGGACCTTCACAGAAAAATTTGCTTTAAAATGTTAACGATTGTTTTGTATTATTGAATTGAAAGTTTGCTTTTTACCTTATTGTCGAAAAACTACATTAAAGAATGATAAATTGAAAGGCGTTTCTATGTTGCTCATTGTTTCATTGGTATAAAGCTTTTTCGGCTGCATAGCACTCGCCAATAATGTTCCTCAATACTCAGTGTATGGCTGCTATGCAGCCGAAAAAGCTTTATACCAATGAAACAATGAGCAACATAGAAACGCATTTCAATTTATCATTCTTTGATAATGTTGCTAATGTTGCAATTACCAACAACATTAAAAGTTTTTGTCTATTATTTTTGGAAAAACAATAAGCCAATTCAAATTGAAAATAGTAATTAAATGCTACATTGAATAAGAGTATTAATTACACACAAATTCATGGAGAATTTGTGGTATCATTCTGAATTGGCACGCGAAATACTTTTAACCAGGCGTCATAGCAAGTAAATAAGGGCAATTAACGCAATTAACCGATAATACTTATTGATCATAAATTTATTATTCATTATAATATATAGTCTCGGTTGCTCAAGGTGCTCGCTTGTTATGCAGAAACCCCATGTTCGATTCCCGGCGGGGTCAGAAAATTTTGTAGTGTTTCACTTCAATAACTGATTTCATATCCTAAGGTGGCGGTAAAATGACCCTCTGTGACGTACGAGTACTACCAGTTTTTACTTGGAACCGGCAATACGGATTATATCTGAACGAGCTTCATCCCAAAATGTTTCGTGGGTTTAATGGCTGGATCAGGTTCGCTGAAATTTCAAACAATTCCAAAATTGAAAATAATTATCTACAACCGGTTGAAATTAACACTCTTCGTCGGAGGAAGCTTGAGTTTCTTCGCCTATGTCGATATTTTCAGTTCACAGAACCGTTTCAAGACATCCTGTGTCGACGTGTCTTAGTATAGTATAATTACCACAAAAATCACTAAATCCAAACATTTAAGAAGAAAAGTTCTACTCTATGTCAAATTGTTCTTTACTCTCTTCGTAGCATGTGATAAAAAGTTACACAACAGCGCGACGGGTTTCGGCGAGAGAGGGTAGAAAATGGGTGAATATGTCTTTCTCTGCAGTTTTTCGCAAATATTTCCAAAAATATGGGGACTAGCTAAAAGTTTCTGGTATATTGTATTAATCTACATTAAATTCTTAGCAAAAATAGTCCTTCACATTTTTTGTGCTGCTGTAACAGTTACAAAGATAATGAAGGGGGTAATGTATGACTACCGGATTGACAAAAAATGTGAAGAAATCGTAATTTTCGCTTCGCTTACCATTACTTAATTTTTCAATCCTTTTATTGTAGTTACGCGGGAACAAGTACAACACTTTAAGCTATAAACGAGATGGCATTAGGGCCGTTGCCGAAAATATTGTATAGTTACAGCATTTAGTTTATTGTACTGTGAGTCAAATTACTGATTTAGCGCGCGGAAAGTCAATAATTCATTTCTTCAAAAGTGTCTGGTAAGTAAACACACGACCTCATTACCGTGACCTTTAGTCGGTCATAACGAGAAATACATGCGGATCATTCTTTTCATAATCGTCCAAAATAGACCATCTCAGAATTGGCTGAAAACTTTCAATTCCATTAAAAACTAAGATTGATTTGTCCAATTTATGAGGTCTAGGCGTGCGATGAACGTAATATAATAATAAAATCATACTTAAATGAATCATAATATTTCTGTACCCTAAGGATTTGAATATTCTATGGTCTATGAGTGAGTCGATAGATATTTCCTCCCGTGAGATGATCGCTCAGGTCGACGTTGCTGTTCTCTATCGCTTCACAGTATTTTACGGTTGGTCATACTTTTCGTTACAATAAATTACTTTAAAATAATATTGATTAATTAGAGTTATCAATACAAAGTCTCAAAACCTAATCAATTGCTATTCTATGTACGTTTACCGGATGAAAATGGAAGTTCTTTGACAATGCACGGGTTTAATGGTTGGATCAGGTTCGCTGAAATTTCAAACAGTTCAAAAATTGAAAATAATTATCTACAAACGTTTGAAGTTAACATTCTCCGTCGGAGGAAGCTTGAGTTTCTTAGCATATGTCGATATTTTTCACAGGTATTTTCAGTTCACAGAGTCGTTTCAAGTCATCCTGTGTCGAGGGATTTCTGATTTGATGATTCAAAGACGCGTGAAATTAGAAATAATAGAATCTGGTGAAAATAACATGATTCTCAAAAACATCTCGATTGGTAGAACGTCACTTAATAATGTCTATGATTTATGAAAAAAAGGAGGATGAAATATTATTCCTGGCAATGGTCGCCGTTATACACACGTTTACGGCAGTCCACCCCTTCTAAAAGCACAATTTAAATGTATTGAAACCCTGCATTGGACGTGGCTTGGAGGGACGTTCAGGGCATTGCTGGAACTAATCATTTGCCTCCAACGAAATCCCCTTGGGTCCTTGCCGACGACTCATTTTTATGACCAACTGTGAATGGCGCTGAATGGATGGGCTTCCCGTTGACCTAATGTAAGGAACAGGATGCCTGCGCCGCACAGAACTCTCATTTATCACTTTTCTTCAAGTAAACAAATCATCATATCAAATACAATCCATTTTAACCTCGAATGAAGGTACTGTTCACTTCAAAAAAATAAATTATATGGAAAAAATTAAATTCCATATCCTGGTTCTTTTTGTCACCCCCATCGCTGACTCAACTCGTGACATTTTCATGCAACTGACTATTGTTTTTCTTTATGCATTTTATTTCGAAAACTTTACCTACAATTGCTTAATGCCAACCATAATTATATTTACAAAGTGAATAAAACCCGAATCTTGTCAAAATATTCTTTAATATAATTGAAGCTTATAAGATGTTCTTTTCAATATTATTTCACGGAATCACGGTGGTGAACTAGTCAAAAGTGTCGAAATATACAAACAATTTTATCAGTCGTATCTTAACTCATCGATTTTTGGAAATTAATGATAAATCTTAGAAGATTTAACTTGATAAACGACATGACAAAATAAAGTAATGCTTTGTAATACAGAAAAAAAGTGAATTCAAACAAAGATGAAATAAATTACTCCGGTGACTGAGGGGTGCGTTCGCACCGCGCGCGCCACCCTAGGGCTGGACCGTGTCGGCTTGCACGACGCAGCCAACTTGGGTGGCGGATCTCCGTGCTTATTTCGTGGAGAAGATATGTGATAACTTTCGGTGAAAATGGCGTGAAAACTAGGTCTGGGTGGAAAAGATGTACGATTGTGGATGGTGTAGTGGTTAACACCCCTGCGATCAAAGCGGGAGTCCCAGGTTCGATTCCCGGTTCGTCGCCATTTTCATCTGACGGAAAGTTATGAAATATCTTCTCCACGTGTAGGGTACAATTTATGCACAAACCTAATTATATTCTTTGTTCGTATCTTTACACAAACCTCTCTTGGCGATACTCATGCTCATCTTCACCCAGGGACGTTCACAAAGTAAAATTGTTGAAATATTTTCATGCACGAACTACTGACGGAATTGAAACAATACTTTCCCGGTCGTTTTCCGAAGGGTTGGAGATTGTCACTGAGTCTGATTTCACTTTGATGGTCAGAGTTTTTTTCTTTTTGTGTGTATGTGTGTGGGAGGGGGAGGGTAAACACATACAAGAGCAGTTTCTGTTTTCTTATTGGGGAAATGCACAAGTGTTCGACATTTCGGGTTTCAGTACCAAATAATGAAGCTTCAGAGTTCTTTTTGACTTCGATTTTATTTTTGACGCTACAAGTTTATTGCCACATAGAGAACAATCAACAAATTTACTCTCCGGAAGAGACCAAGGAACCATCCCTTGAATTCCGATCAAGGGCCCGATGAGAAATTGAAAATTTTTGCACACTTCTTAGATAAGAATAAAAGGTTTCCTATGAGTTATAATATCAAGAGAATACCTTCAAACTTGTATTTAATACAACACAAAATAATAAGTTCTCTAGCTCGTCTTATTATCGAACTAATAAATGACTAGTAATTTATCGTTCATAAATCGTAATTATTAAAATAACTCGAAAGTCGAGATATATTGACCTTTGCTCTCATGCAAGAGCTTATAGGGACTGAATATAAAATCCACCTCTACTCGAAGGAAAACTGGAGAAAACTGCGGACCAGGTTAATATGCACAGTTGAGCCAAGGTTGAGTACAGATAAAACTAAGCTTATATGAATAATAAGAAACAACAATTGCATACACGAAAATAGTTATGGAATTTAATCTTTTATTTTGAAAGTACTAGATCAATGGGGTAATTATGTTGAAGATACCACATAGGATACATAAACAGATAGGCATTCTTACGAAATGCTTTAATTGCAATGGAAATATCTGATGCTCAAATCATCAATAATTACAACAAGTTTCTTTGTGTAAATAATCGTCAAGAGACGAACAATTTATTCTGAGAAAATCAATTCCTCGTGTCAGAGCTTTGAAAAGGAAGGAACTGAAAATCAATTTAATAACAGCCTTCTTCGCTGTCTTTCAGAACTCGAGAATAGTTCCAATTGCTTTGACGTCTCGAAAGTAAAAGAATGCGGCGCATGTCTCACTGTCACAATGATAAATTGTAGCATCAATACTAGCGCGCTTTTGTGTATTGACGGACTTATTTGGAAGAGAAATATGTACAGTTCGAACTTCTACTGACAAGAACCTCGAGAATTCCCTACTTCACACTCGAAGTTTGAACTATCCATTTCGATCAATCCTTCGAAAATTAAATAATAAAAAAATCATATCATTTTCACGGAGAGGTAATAACAAGATAATTTTATTTCCAAAATACAAAAACTCTTGAAATAATGGAAGTTCACGTACGTTACACAATGTACACATCCCCACCTTTACTCAAAGACGTGAAACTTTTCTAAGAGGAAATGTAAACAAACGAAAGAAACATAAACGGGAACAATGTTTTTTACTTTATTGTAGAGTAGTAGCAATAAAATAGCTCATTTAATGTGTTCATAGGCTATTAGTCACTGCTCTCTTTACAATAAATTGTTTATTTATTCATTACCAGTCTAACTGGCTTGCTGTTCTACGCCGGGTAGCCAACCCCTTTTTTTCGCTATCGTTCATAAGGGTAATGATATGCACCTCGCGTTATGTTGGCAGAGCTTCTGGATTTCTTTAAACTTGGATCCATCGTCAACATCGGCTATCAAATCCATGCACTTGCTCTTGTGCCGCTATTCTGTTCTTTCTGCATCAAGCGTATGGAACGAATATTACTTTATGCCTTAGTTTATAGTCTTCTTAACGTATCTTTTAATGCAAATATTCACTTTTGTGACTTCTATTATTATTGATTTGAATATTAGTTAAACTCGGGAAAGATGGCAATGCGTGTTAGACAGGCATGTTGCACTATTCAGCTAAAATTGCATGAATTTGAGTATGTCACAGGAGTTACCGGACCACCAGAAGTGAAACAATGTAAAATAATAATTTGAAAATTAAATAATTTTTTGACAAAATGTAGATTTAAACTGCTATGATCGCAAGGAGGACAAAATATTTTAAAAGAAAATTATAAAGGTGATTTACTTAAAAACTTACGTGTTATACGAATGGTTTCAAGAATCTTTCTTGTAACAATTAGTATTTTACGGCGGGAAAGTAGACTTAAAATTATTATCCTATAGAATATAATTTATTGTTTCTAAGCAATTCAGTTTATGAGGGTGTAGAAACACTATTTCTACATATTAATAAGGTACATACCTTCACACGCATAAAACTTAGAAAACTTCCCCGTGTAACTCGCCACGAAAGGTTTCACGCTCGCCATATTGTTTACTGATCTCCACGGCGATACCACCCTCTACATAAGAGAACTCCGAACCACGACGCCAGGGAACCTCCAAAACAGTAAACAATAGAAGACTCCATGAAGCAAGGATCGCCCTAATTGCGATTCCACGACGGCAGAGAGAAACCCTAGACGCCGCTTACTGACCTGTTCGCTCCGCACAACCTATTAGGACTATTATTCTCAAGAAGTGAACTGCAACACAGTGTTAGGCCCCTCGAGACCGTCATATATTCTTGTTTAGACTCAACCTTGTAGCAACGACACAACCATTACCTCGTCAGATCTCGAAGTGAACGCATCGCTCCCGAATGGTTCCCGGCAATATACCTAACCTTTGAAGGACTTCTACTTCAAAACTAGTGCTGGCGATATTCGAATTCTGAATTCTATCTTGACGATATTATACAAGCTCAGAAAATATTCAAGGCCAAACTTCGCCTACGCTGAATTCCGAAGAAATTCCTTCCTGACGATATTTCTACGAGCGCAGAAGATCTTCGAAGTCAAACGCTTACCACGCCCGACGCTGGGGAAATCCTATCCTCCGAACTCGGCGGTTTCAACTTCGAAGACCGATACGAGAGACGCTGCGACGACGGTTCCGACTGGTGGTGTCATCACGCAGAAGAACGCCGCCCTCTGCCGACGCAGAGAACGTTCCCCGATAACGACGCCTGTTATACGTGAGAAATCAGTTCACGCAGAACGTTCAATCCACCGTTCGTCGTTTGGTGTCACCCTCCTTTGTTTTGTTCCAAGACGGATTTGTTTATTTCCGCAATAAAAATCTTGTTCTTTAAAGAATCCACTTGGAAATATTTATTTTGTAAAGGAGGAGATTTCGTTGCAAATACAACAAAAGTCTCCCCCTTGCAACAAGGGTAAAGAAGTAACAAGAGAGGTTGTTGAAGAAGTCTGTGTAACAGTAATATAACTTGATGCAGAATTTTTAGAGTGGTGCGCGTGTTTGTTTGAAGTTAATATAGTTTCCACGTTTCTCAGTACTACGTCGTTGTAATAAATAGAAACAAAATTTCTTCGCTCAACGAAGCGGACACAACTATCAGTAATCACAAGAGGTTTTTTATTTATAATCACGTGACTTGTAGTATTTGTAAGCGTGCTATTGAAACTTATGTACATAGAGCGATAGGAGGTAGGTTGGTCCACGTGGACGTGTTAGTAGGAGTAGTTAGTAATAGTTAGAGTTAATGATACTAGGAGGAGGTGGATCGACGAAGGAAGGTTTGCTTTTCAGTAGTCACAGCTATATATGAACTGGGACATTCATGTGAAAAACTACTTTTTTTCTAGTCCGACCGAGAATCGAACCCGGAATGACTTGGTGATGAGCGACAACGCTACCACCAGCGTCACCGATCGGGTTTAAGCCCACTTTACACGGACCATTTTACATACTGTTTCATGCCATACACACGAGACCGGAGGCAGATTGTATGGAAATTTTCAAGCGTGCTCTATTTTTCAATACAAATTGACTAGCACTCCTAGACGCATCTCTGCTTACTAATTGTGGCGTCTTTGTTTAGGGTGCGTAGTTGTAATTTTGTTCTATTGCGATGTTTTGTGGTTACTTGAAGTTCGTAAATCACTCATAGTGAACAAAGTACTGCATTAAATCAATTTGCTTATGAAAGAAATCCGTTTACGTGTGAATCTGAAACCGAGTTGAGGTTAGTTGTTCGTTGCGCTCCCCGTGGCGCTCACAGACAACTCATCTATTTCTCGTCCAATGTAAACGCTTATTTCGGAACGTCCGTTTTCTGTGCGATGACGTCAAGCGTGACGTCATTCACTTCGTATCCATTTCTTGTACAGAAATTGGACGTAAATTGATTGTGGACCGTGTAAAGTTAGCTTACGAGAGCTAACACCTCTACGACCTTCACCCTATAAAGCAGGAACTAGAAGTGGAGATACCGATCCAACAGACGGAATTTTTTTCTCTTCAGAATTCTGTCCAATCTTTGTCTAGAAACCTACATTTACCTTCAGTTCGCGAGTCACTAATGGCTTTTTAATTGGTTATATTTTAGTCTGATGTGTTAGTTGACCAATGTCAGCAACGCACCAGAAACATGACGAAGCGAATTGATGGGGCAAAAGTATTGCGCTAACTTTCTTATTCATGGTTTTAAGTCTTCTAATATGGATGACTAAAAAATAAACAAATACAACCCTAAATACGAAAAATAAATAGAATTGACTCTTAAGTCATCACTAACTGAATCCATCTTTATCTTCCTTTCTTATCTCATAATTGTCCAGAATCACAGAGCACTGACGTATAGAACACGAAAATCATACAATGACAATAATTTATGTATACTAAGTACACGAGAAAATAAATAGAAATACTGTTCAGAAATAAAAACTTACAACTGAATAAAGAGTTACACAACCACGAATTTCATTAGCATTATTTCCACATATCACGGTACATAAGTAAATGTAGCAGGTTCATAAAATTTAATGACCTTTTGTAACATGATAATGATAGACGGTATGTAGTAGGGTGATGAATTAATTAGATAATGTTTCGTCAATAATTTAATGTCAAACAACGATGACCACGTGGAGGACAATAAATTAATTAACACTCCGGAAAAAATCAATGAACCATTCCATCAAATTGAAATTCCCAGAGGCAATGGTGGATTTAACATTTCCCCAGGAAAAATAAGACACACATCCCCCACCCAAAAAACAAAAAGAATAAAAATTGCTACCAACATGCTATATCACACCTACAGAATATTAACATTTTTCATTTTCTACATAAAAATAAGTTGTTTAACAAAGGAGCTTTGTACTATTATTAATTTAAATCGTAACCATTAAAATATCTCAAAATTCGAAATGACCGGCAACAATAGCATTAATGACATTAGCGGTGAAAGAGGTGACCTACCCCACTGCCTGAGTTTAGTGGTTGTGAATACGTTTTAATCCACCTGTTCTTTGACAAACATTTATTTTTATCTACTGAAACTCGGACCAGGATGGAAAACTAATGTCATCCGTATTTTTGCTGATTAAACATAGATAGCAACATTCAATATTCCAAACAAATTATTCTCACTAGCACAAACATTTATTTGCTAGCACAACAATTAGCACAACACTAGCATAAACATGGCTCACGAAAAATCGAAAAGTTGTGAATGATTACCCAAACGAAGTCAGTGGATTATTTGCATACGAAACCAACTTTTTTTTGTAATGAACATCCACTAACCGTTCTATCCGATGCAGTGGCGAACCTACACCTCATGAGGCCCGAGAAGGAAATAGTTTCGGTGACACCCTTCGCCAAAGCTCATGAACAGGGGTGCGCCCAGGATTTATTTATGAAGGTGGGGCTTGGGGAATGTGAACGTAGGTTCGATAGGATATATATGAGAACAATGGGTCAAAACCTAAAGTCCTGTTGCACACGATCGAAAAGACCAGTCGATGTAAAGATGTAGAACATCAAAGATTTAGACAATTTAAATGTACATAGAAACTGTGTAATTACCCGGCGTTTTTCCCGTGAGCTTTCTTAGACTCATCTTCTTTTACTCAGAAAAAAATAAAATACTTCTATATTGTAAGATCAAATTACTTTTACTTAATGGTTATTCAAATCATATACAGCACCTTAATTTTTCAAATTTATAATAATACAAATTTAATACAAAATTTGACTGTTTACACTACATTATTTCGCGAGTTTGGAATCGAGATCAGAATCGAAAAAAAATCCATACTTCCTATTCATCAATACTTCAATTAATTGATGTAATTAAATCTATTTGCATGGTAATTTTGTAAAATTGTGATAAAAACTAGAAAATTACTGAACAATAATCACCATTAGAGTCTAGACTAGAGACTCTAGTACAACACTCTACGCAGCAGACTTGGAGGTTGATTAAATTATATTGGAATTCACCAATTATCCGGTATTTGGTGGATCACATTTTTCTCTCGGCGCGACTTCATCAGTAAACAGACTTCCTGGTTCCAAGCGTTTCACTTCCATCAATAATAATAATTGTTTTATTTTCTCTAAAACAATCGGTTATTAGCCCTTTCATAGTTAATTCTATTGTTCGTAATCTTTACTGCACAAAAAGAACACTCCGCACTCGGTGAATTCAGGAGTATGATTGCCACTACTGTCTTTCATGAACTCTTTGCTGAGCCTTCCATACGTGTGGAAAGGTATTCCGTTCCACACGTGGGCTACTTCGCCTATGACCTAGCCATGGCGCCGTGAAGTCGACAGCTGCCTTTCAATCGTCGTAGGGACTTATCGCATTCAGGCGTTTTGATGACACATCGGTCTCTAAATGAAACATGAAATTTGGTATGGCCTACAGATTGCAGTGTATGTTTCCGTTCAAACAGCAGTTAAATAGTGTTTTTAAAAAATAGTTCTAAATATTCTAAGAGACATTACTCAGGAGTGGGGCATATTAGGTACTCTTGAATTACGTATCTTTATAGACTTTTATCACGAATTTTGATGGGAATTTTAGCGTTAGTATATTTTATAATCTTTCATACTAAAGCCACAAGAACTACCAATAATTGAATTAAGTATTTGGTTACATTTATCCTAGAATGAAAAGCTGTCTAGCAGTAGAACAGCATGAAAACCTAAACATATGAAAAACCTCTTATAATAGAAAATCGGGTAATGAATTATATGTGAGAGAGAGAGAGTAACTATCCGAGGGGAACCCCGACAGAGGGTACTGAAAATGTTATAATGTATTTGGGTGAATGAGAAATATTCTTGATGTCGCCTCAATGCGAAAAAGTTATGCAAACACGTCCGCGTGAAGGAAGTGTTGACCCCTGCGAGGAAGGTTAAGAAGGACGTCTCCGGAATGGGAACTGATTGTAATCTGATCTTTCTGTTTACGTTGCAAGATCAACAGAAGTCTGGTAGAGCGAGGAAATCGTGGCTGGAACCTGGGTTCGTCAAAAATTTCTGAAGTTAATAGTTTACTCGAAGTCGGATAATTTACAAAACCCTCATGTATATCTATAAATTAATTTTGATCACAAAATTATCATCTATGTAGTTTCGATTTGGTACAGATTTTTTTCTCTTTTCCGTTTTACAGAATAATTCTTAAATATAACTTGATGGGGGGGGGACTTTAACCCCCTTAGCCCCCCCCCCCGGAGGTGCGCCCCTGCTCATGAAGGCCCCCCTAAACAAATGTGTCTGCATACCCACTAGTACATATCCAACTCACCGATGAATGAACAAGATTTGAAGTTTTAGTTCTGTTTCGAAAAACCAACAAGACACACGATTGAAACGATCATGCAGGTAAAGGTATCAAAAGAGTATAAAGCGGACAAACACCTGTTGCGTACAGGTGTGTCTTCGAGCTTGCGCAGTATGATCAAAATCGAGGTTGCCGCTTAAAAGATATATTATTTATATTAGTTTCCCTCGGCAACCGGGCGAGGTAAGGGACAGCGCTGGTCCCGTCACGAATAGTTGAAAATATTAAGTTCCCAATTCCACTGACAGAGAGCGCCACTGACCTGACTGCACACAAGCTGAATTATTATTAATCTTAATAAAAGAAGTTTTATTAATCTTGAACGTTGACATCGGCTGGCGTCTGCACAAGGCTGCGAGGAACGGAGGGCGGGAGAGAAATGAACCTCTTGTTCGACGAGGGTTCACTGACTCTTAATGCCCGATTACACGGGGCAAGCTACCTGGTAGGTAACCGGTAGGTAACTGTTCTCCGTTTACACCTGCCTGCCTCAAAAATGAGGCAAGCTGTCTCTAATTTCACCAGGCAGGTTAATTGCCTCGGAGAGTAGATTTGAGGCAGGTAACCAGCCTCATCCTACCTCTCAAAGCTGCAGCATAAAGTGAGGTGCGTAATTGTTCGTGTGATATTTCGTTATTAATTGTTTTAAATCATAATTTTCCATGTTTTTCATGTTTTGATTACGCAATAAACTACAATGCTCATGTTCAGAATGTGATTTCTATGTGTAAAATGGTTTTTCATAGAGTTTCAACATTTTCGATTCAATTTTAATGCAATTCTTAATGTGTCTAAAATATCCGAAAATTCATTTAATTATTTATTAATTGCGTTGAAGGGTCTTGAATATTGCAGTCACTTCATAGTCCACGATTTTTTTCTGTTCTAACTCGTCCAGAAGCAGTTCACACGGTTCGTGTGATGGAGCACGAAATAAATGTCGAACCATACGAATCTTATTTCACGCGCACATATGACGGACGAGCGCACTCGTCGTAGTTTACAGGCAGGCTGCCAAGCAAGTAACTGGCCCCGTGTAAACAGATTTGGTAGGCAGATAACCTGCCTCGCAGTTTGCAGGGCAGCTTGCCCCGTGTAAACGGGCCTTAAAGCTTGCCGTGAAGCCAAAGATGAAGAAGAAAATTGACCCGAGAATGCTGTGATACGTGAAGTCCTTATGTTACATTTTCATTTAATCTTGTTACATGTAAACTTTTATTCAAGGAATTAAATATCTTAACACTTCCCTGCATTTATATTTATGAAACGGTCTTGTTTGTTAAGACCGAATTACTGAAGTGCCACACTTGCTTTATACGAAACAGTCTCGTTCATGAACACAATACTCGCAATTGGAATAATATTCATCGGCCTAGAGTGTCAACCACTCTTTGTCAAAAAGGACCTTATCATTCGGGAATCGTTCTATAT
>NNCF01126490.1:1593596-1644303 GCA_002313205.1 Laupala kohalensis
TTTCCTCAGCTTGGAATGAAGTTGCAAATGGTAACCCTACCTCTTTTACTTTGTAGTAAACGCCAAACGCGGGTACTTGGCTCTAGTTATTGAAAGACCAAGGTCTCGAAAACAAAAATAATGGGTTATGTTTAGTTTATCCTTTTTTACTCCTCCTGGTGAGTGATGTTTTGATGCAACTCAATGAGCGACCTGTGCGCCATCGCTGGCACAGGTGGTAGTGTTGTCGGTCTAGTCATCCCGGATTCGATTCCCGATGATTCCAGAAATTTGTAGCTCTTCACATTAATGTCCCAGTTCATATAGCTGTGACTACTTAAAAGCAAAACCTTCCTTCCTCTATAGTATCAATAACTCTAAATATTACTAATCACTTCTACTAACCCCTCCACGTGGGTCTAGTTGTTGGTAATAAACCCAGCTAAGCGGCCCACCTACTAACAATAGCTCCTACCACCCAACTCCTATCGCTCGATGTAGATAAGCTTAAATAGCACGCTTCATTTCCAATCTACAAATACAACAATAAAAAAATTAACGAAATTATCTTCCTATTATATCGACCGGAGTTTATCTTCGGATTTTATTCGCATACTCCGATCGTAATGATTGAATAGTGCCTTGCTTATTTTCGGATAGTAAACCATAACTGTTTGAGCTGAAGGGGGGCATATGGAATGTTTTTTACTTTTTTTTGGCATAATTATATACTTAATCTTATTTTAATGATACATATGGATTATATTTACATAAAGAGAAACGTTTATAGGCCCATTCATTTTTCAACGCTAAGCAGATTTAAAATATTTTCCCCGATGACCTGTCATAATATCAAATTATCTGTCTTGTGGTGTACTTGAATTAAAAAAAGACGTGAAAAAATCAAATGCTTGAAAGGAAGCGCTTGCATCAGTTGAACTTGATGAATTTCAATATTTTTGCAACTGCCCATTAAATTTATTTACTTTGCTAATTTCGTGGTGATGAATTCAGGGAAAGAATCAGACTTTCTCTATCACGTTATAGTTTGCAGATAATATCAGGGAAACTACAGGAGTGATGAAATAACAAAATATAGTCATAAACGGATTATAACACTTTCGTCGAAAACCGTAAAAATAACATCTTTGAACAAAAAATATACACATAATACACAAAACCTACTGTACGTACAAGGCTCAATACCATCATTCACATCTGTGCAAAACACATTACAATTTCCATTTTAAACATCTCTGAACAATTCGTACATCTTATTTCAATATTAAAATCATTTTATCTTCAGCTTATAGAGTCTATTGTTGCATCATATAACATAGAGTTATTCATTTCACTATTATTTGGCTGTCAAAGAAAAATGGGGGAAAATATGAAAATTTTATGTTTTAAAACATTATTTTTGAAATATCTTACAAACCTTACGCGACAGAACTTTTCTGTAGGCTGTTTCAGATTCTACGCGAAAAATATATAAGGAAATATTGATTTCAAAACAGATTGAAAATGGTTGTTGCCTAGTGATTGTTCTGGTGTCTTTGTTGTAAAGGTTACTCTTCTTAGCATTATGAAGATCCATTGTTGCAGTACACTTACCATCATGGAATATTTAAAATAAAGGATTAAGTGTTTGTGTGTTGTTTTCTCTCTCCCAATACTCTCAAGAGCCACTTGTGAGTTTAAAAAAAGAACTAACGACAGATCGACTCGTAATAGGGCTAACATTCATCGTCCGGACGTGTCAGCAACTCTTTGCCAAAGAGGCCCTTAGCACTCAGGAATAATTTTGTATCATTCCCTTGCCTTAACATCTTAGAGATATAAATAAATTGAATCTCTTTAAGTTCACGATTAAATGCTTTTTAATGTGCTATTGTTTCTATAATGTGAAAGAATTTACTGATTTTAATCAATGAAGTTAATGAGAGTTTCAATTTCCTAATAAATATTGTTTTGCACATGACTTCGGATGATGTAAGTGATGTTAATATCTCTTATACTTTATCACGCCATTGTTATTGTACTCTAGATATTGATGAAGTTCCTTTTTCATGGATGTTGATTTTGCTTTTTGTTTTTAATAGTTTATTTCTAACCGTTCGCAACCTTGGCATTATCTCTGTAGCCCCTTCCTGGCCCGGGTTTTTCTCCGGTTTTCCTCCGTGTAGAGGAGGATTTTCTTTGGGCGGGAATGTCATTAAAACTTTTGTTTTATTAATCTCGAATTTTTACTGCACTAACATCTACAAACTATTTTGAATAATAAATGGATAACAGTAGGTATTTATTAAATAATTTCTTTTGTAAATATTAAATCCGCCACTGCCCATGGGCCCTTGATCAACTTTGAAGTGATGGTCCCTTGCTTGTATCCGGGGAGTAACTTAGTTCATTGCCCCCCACGTGGTCATACGCAGTTTGCAAATTTTGCTTTTTTTACAATAAAGTTTATTTGTTTATTGTTTTAGAGGATATCCTAAAAGAAACAACATGCCTCGAAGGTGCCCAAGGGGTTCACGGAGGGCAGAGCCCCGCAATTACTTGGTCTCGACACTAGGAGGAGGAGATGTGGCCAGGATCTCGTTACTGTCGATTTGACCCCAAGATTGACCATGGTACTCATTTTACAGCGGGCTGAGTAGGCCTGGGAGTCTGGCTTGGATGTAGAGATGTGACGAAAGATCCCCACCTCACCGGGAATCGAACCGGCAACTCTGCGCTTTACCCACTGAGCCACGCTGGCTCCATAACAGAAACTGTACATAATTAAAATGTAAGTTGACCCTCTTTCCAGAAAACGATCCGTGTAATAATCCCTCATTTTTGACAGTAAGTAGCGTATGATGGTGGAAAAACAACGTTACCTTCTAGAAATCAGAAAGAATGATACTGAAGTCCACCAGAAAGCAGAGTGGATGTTGCGTACGAACTTGGGAGTCGAGGTGGGTGGTGCAGTGGACAGCATACCGGCGGTCAGAGCAGAAGGTCCCAGGTTCAAGTCTCGATCCGTCGCAATTTTCACCTCCTCCAGGAGTAGGTACTCGGAAGTTGTGAGTTAAAATAATGGGTTAAAATTTCCTCAAAATTCTCGTATCAACTGTTAAGCACGTGAACCAAGGAGAGATTTCTTTACGTTCATAATACCAATCTCATAGGATCCTTCAACACTTCGTTCCACCTCCCTTTCCTCGTCCGATCCTCATCTGTTTCTGAAGAGACGTCATCGACACCACTAACCCTCCATGAAGCTCCTCGTCACTGGCATCGTGCCCAACACTTCGCGCCCCATTTTTGAAGCAAGCACTTCATCCCTCCTTTACTCCCTGCGCTACACCCCCCATTTCCATAATTGACTCCTCTCATTAACTTTTCTCCCTCAACTGAAATCCCCATCCTACTCGATGTAACGGGGGGGGGGGGAATCCCCGGAGCGTTTGGAGCCGTGCAGCGCTCTAGCGAATGTTTCCAGAAACACACACGGTCTTTTGGCGAACATTCTGTCGCAGGCAGCGCGAGTCTTGACGTGTTGCCAAAGGAAGACCTCGAAAGGAAAGGGGTCTGCTTCTCCCTTCATCGTCTCGTCTTACAGTGCTTTCTCATCACACCAAGCGTTTCATAGTTTTCTTCCTAGATCGTCCGCGGTGCGTAGATAGAATTAAACCTCGAAGATATCTGTAATCGGCATAAATAAACGGAGTGACATGAACATGTAGTGATTTCAATTTCAAAAACATACCCCACCGACCATTTAAATGAAATAATTGCAATTATTATTGATTACGTAATACTTATTTTTAAAAATACAAAGCATTCAAATCACGCTTTGTAGTATTTTTATATCACCGGACTTTACAAGAAGATATTTCACTTTTTCCTTTTTGAGGTGAGATACGTAAATAACGAAATCGTTGTGCTTCGCCGCCGTGTTTTTACATGACGCGAGTGAAGCGAGTTTCTGAATATTGTTTGTACTGATAGATATAAATTAAATCACGTTTTTTTATCTCTATAATTCATAATGTTGTGTTATAAAACAATTATAATGAAAATAACGAAAACAATTATACTTCTCAGTGCATTGACGCTCAAGAGAATCTGCTTCTTCACTGTTCAACGCATTCGAAGAGAGGAAATAGTGTCGACCAATCACAGGTCATCTTAACGTCAAATAACACCCGAAACGTCACAAGTGAGATAAAGAATTTGTTTTCGCGACGCTGAAACATCAGATCGTGTACAATTGAGATTTTTAACACTACAGTGAAAATATAATAAAAGGTAACACGTATAATAAAAATAATATTAATTTTGAAATTTGAAAAATAAATTACGTCGTTTTCGATTATTGATATCAATGATATAAAAATGGTTTATTTGTCTCTAAAAAGTAAAATTAATTTAGTTATAACGATCAAAAAGCGAACTGGAGCTTTCCAGTGTCTTTTTTTGTTACCCCCTCCCCTCAGTTAGAGCTACTTCCTGTATACTGTCTCCTATATTGTTCTTTTCTATATCTCCTGGATTCGTACGTGTATATCGCCACTCCGCTGCGGAAAGCATTATTAATATGATCGGCATCGACTCACGAGTCTTGGAGCTCGTTCACAGACGTTAACGGGTTCTGCCCCTGTGAGATATGCAACCCGCACGTCGTTCTTCCTCGTCTCTTCACCTCGCAACTTCACCCTGCAAACGTTCGAAATCGCTAAGCACAGGGCGATACAAACTTGAAGGGATGGTACAGGACATTTAAACCATCATACATTGTATAGGATCATTATTACATATTTATTGTATTGTTTTAAATGGTTAGACGAAAGAGGACACCTATGGTCTTAGTTTCGCCAAAGAAAAGACACTTCATTATTATTATTGTTGAATTTTGCACTTCTCCCATGCGGGGGAAAATTTTCACCTGCCACGGGTGGTGTTGTGGCTAGGCTCGCACGCACGGCTCCGGTAGGCAAGTAACGAGCGTATTTATTCTCATTTAGTTCTTAGTTTTAATCAAGTTCTTCTCCTAAAAATTTCCCCACTATATGACAGGTGTCCAAAATTACTGATATCTGTAGAGCAATAACCAACTTTCCAGCGCCTAGTGCCTGAAGTTGAAACTTAGTTGATTTTGAAACCATTCCTGTGGCAGAAATTACTATGGGTCGGATGGTGACTTTCTCTACCCTCCAGAGTTTCTTTATCTCATCCGCCAAGTCTTTGTATTTGCTGATCTTTGTAATGTAGGTAGTACTGATGTTGTGAGTGAGTGGGATCGCTATGTCAATAATATGCATCTCCTGATTACTTTTATTTACCAACAAGATATCCGGGCGATTAGCTGCTATAGTAACATCTGTTCTAATCTCTCTGTCTCTGTACAACTTCATGTTCTGGTTGTCAATAACCGGTTGAGGGTCATATTTATAGTAGGAAACTTTCCTTAAATTTCCTGTCACATGTTGGTGAAGGAGCTTTGACACATTATTGTGTCTCTTAGTATATTCTGTGCTAGCTGAAAGTTGGCAAGATCCTATTATGTGTTCTATTGTTTCTGTTGCATTTTTGCACTTTCTACATTTATAATTTATATTTGCTTTTTTTTAGAATATACTTTCGGTAGTTTTTTATTGGCACAACCCTGTCCTAGATGACCATCATGAACCCTCTTGTCTCACCAAACAAATTTCCTTTCTTGAGCCAGAGATGTGTTCCTTCTTTATCAATATTCTCGTTTTGCAGCTGATTAGCGTAAGTACCATGTAATGTTTTTGATTTCCAATNTGATTAGCGTAAGTACCATGTAATGTTTTTGATTTCCAATCTGCTTTCTGTTCATCTATTGATTTGCATTGCAGAACAAAATTCATGATTGAGAGTTGTAGAGGTGTCGAGTTGTTATCGGCTTTACATATGACTCGAAACATATCAAGTGATCTTTGTTTCTGGTGGAAGTATTGTCTTAAATTTTCTATTTGCTTTCTATGGAGTCGTGGGATGTCAACTATGCCCATTCCTCCTAATGATTCAGGGAGAGTAACTCGTTCTACAGCTGCTTTTGGGTGTCTCATTCGATGCTCAATAAGCTGTGTTTTGATTAGTCTTGAAATATCTTCTAAATCTGTAGATGACCATTTAATTACACCAAAAGAGTATGTGAGTATTGGCACTGCAAAGGTATTAATGGCTATTACTTTCTTTTTACAATACAGTTGGGTTTTAAGGATGGTCTTGATTCTCTGCAGAAGATTCAGTTTCAGATACCTTTTAATGTTAATATGATCAATTCCTTTCAACTGATCAATACCAAAGTATTTGTAATGGTTCGAGCAATCCAGGTCTTCAATAGTCTCCTCAGATGTCACATTGTATCCCTGAGATGCAGCAATTTTTCCTTTTGTTAAGTGGATGGATTTGCATTTCTCAAGCCCTAGATCTGCTGAAACGAGTAGTCATGTCTAAAAGTTTGTGAAGTTGTTCTTTTGATTTTGCATATATTTTCAAATCATCCATATACAAAAGGTGGTTAATGACATTGTTGTCCCTTGATGATGTAGTTATTTTGTACCCATATTTTGTATTTTGAAGTGCTTTGCTAAGTGGGTTCAAAGCCATACAAAACCAGCGAATCCCCCTGGATGATACCTTGAATGTGAATAGTTCTTGAAGTGAAATTGCAGTGATCAGTAGACAAGTGTAGAACGGTGTTCCATTTCTCCATCATGTGTCGAAGAAAATTGAATAATTTTAGATCTACTTTATATATGTCAAGAATGTCTAGTAGATATGAGCGCGAGACAGAATCAAATGCTTTTTTAAAGTCTGTATAAGTCATGCTAATGTTTCTTTTCATTTCCACGGTCTGTAACTGTATTACCATATCTATTATCAGCTGATCCTTACATCCTCTTGATAACTTGTAACATCCTTTCTGTTCCTGTGCCATTATATTATACTTTTCCAGATGTGCATAGATTTTGTTGGTTATAGTAGCAGTTAGGTACTTGCACATTATGGGTAGGCAAGTTATTGGGTGGTATTTAGCTAGATCTTCCCATTGCTGATCTTTTGGTAATAAGATTGTTCTTCCTCTAGTAAAGAATGCAGGTGTATTCTCAGGGTAAGTTATGATGTCATTGTAGCATTCTGCCAGTCTTTGGTAAATACAAGTAAATTATTTGTATCAAAAATTTTGAACATGATCAGACCCGGGTGCTTTCCATTAGATGTTTTCTTAATTACCTGTTGTACATCTTCCACTTTGATGTGTACTTACGTCATTCGCTCATATCGCTCGCTTCCATTCTCTGCCTTTCATCAAACAACACTAAACTGCTTTGGTCGTGTTCTTTGGGGACTTCACAGATGTTAGATCAGAAATTGGTGAATTGCTGTTCAGTTGGACCAGAACTGATGTTTCTTTCATAGCATTTTCTTTGGTGGATAATTTGAAGTTTCCTGTAAAATAACTTTTGGTTCTGAAATTCTGTGTTTTGTCTTTTTCGAGCTGTAGTTGATTTGTACCTTCGGAGTCTTTTAGAATAGACAGCTAATTGTTGAGTATGTTTATCAAGAATTTCTGTAAGAACACTTTCTGATATTTTTTTCCAGTGTTACTGGTTTAATGATTTCCTGCACTCGCTTTTTAAGTTTTTATTTGTTCTAACTCCCTTTTTAAACTGTGTAAGTCTTCCAAGCTTCTCTCTTAACCCCATAATACGCTTTTCTAATCTAATTTGCCATTTTGGTTTCTTTTCATTTTCATGATTATTTCTTAAGTTCCCTGCAGTTCCTTTGGATGGTCTTAATAAGTTCAACGTTGCTGCTGCAGCACAATATACAATGTGGTGAAGCTCTTCAGGTGATTTCTTTTCTTTTAGTTCTAATGGCAAAATTTCTGAATTAAGAATAAGTATACTCTCCATCATTTTTCCGGTTAACTACTTTGGTTTTATGAGTTTAGGTTTCACAGAGGAATCAATTCCATAATACCTGGTGTATAAAGTATAAAATTCATCCCTAACTGCTGATCTTAGTACCTGTTCCTTCTGTGCACGATTTTCTGGCTCATAATTTCTGATAGCGTTAGAACTTGTTGAGATATTGAGATTAATTTCTTCGTAGTTTGTTGAGTAAGTGTGATTATTGTGATGGTCGTCATTATTCTGTTGCATTTCTTTTATAATCTGATTGGTTTCTTCTCGAGACAAAAGGTGCGTTTTGACTATTGCTCGTTTTCTGTCAACAAGATTTTGTTCGTTAATTATTCCTACGTATTCTGGATATTTTTCAAGAAAGTTTGAATACATCTGATTTCTGTAGCCTGTCATGTAAGTTTCAAACTTTGTAGCGTCCATAAAACAGCGAATAACATTCTTGTTCATTTCAGTTGTCCACTTAATTCGCTGTCTGATAAGTCCCGCTTTGGTGGTCGCCGGTTGTCTATCCGGCAAAACACGTTCAGCGGTGGGAGCGCGTGGCTGTCGTGTGCTTCCGTGTTCGGCGGCTGAGCTCCGGCCAGAGCCCGCCTGCTCAGCTTCTGGCCGCCACCGGCTCGCAAGCTGTCACCTCCAGCGGTGGTTCCTGAGGTACCCTGGCGCTCCCCACGCAGCGGCCTTAGGACTCTTCGATCGTGTCTGAATCTTCGATGGGTGTGCCTTTGTACCCTACGGCCAGGTGGGATAGGATGTTAAGGATAGGAGACAGGAGTCTATGAGCTACTCAATCCACCCATTGACTCCTGAGGGTGAGGGAAAGTGTTCTGAGAGGTGTCATAGGGAGAGGACAGCGGTCAGCTGCTCCTATTAGTCGCCTTTTACGACAGGGAGAGAGAGATCCCATGGTGCTATTCTTCAAGTGGTCCCGGACACCATACGGGATTATTTATTATTATTATTATTAGTAGTAGTACTGTTATTGGACTGATTTCTCAGCATTGCTTATAAGTATTTAGGAACGCGTCCAAGGAAGTTCAACTTCCCTTAGGTTTCCCTGACATCGTTTTCAGGAATTTTCTGAAGATTGTCTTCTATATATTTGCTCACTGTTCCAGTGGCTACGATAATAATAGGGCAGACTTTTATCTTCATTCTCCACATTCTTTGGCATTCAATAGCCTGGTCTTTATATTTGAGTAGTATTTCTACCTCTTTGCTCACATCATTCGCGTCGGTGGGAACAGAAACATCAAAATAAGATCCCTTACTCTCATCCTTGAGGACAATGTCAGGCCTATTTGCATTGATTGTCCTGTCAGTATTTATTGGTTGGTTCCACAGGATTGTGGCTTTATCATTGGAGTTCACAGAGCTAGCAACCAGCTCTCTGAAGAGGAAATATGTTGTGGAGTAATTTTACAACACCTTCCTTAGAATGTACGCAGTTCCGGGGAGAGCTATTTCCTGAATATTATTATAATAATATTATTATATTATTATTATATTAATATTATATTATTACATTAATATTATTATTATCTTAATTTTATTATTTTTATATTATTATTCATTTTTAATCTCAGCTTATAATAATTATTATTACTATATAAAATCATAAAACAAGGTAACTTCCCTGAGTCTTTAAAAATCTCAATAATTAGATCATTATTGAAAGGTGATCCAACAAATCTACCAAATTATAGACCCATATCTATACTACCAGTTATAGAAAAAATAATAGGGAAATATATAGTCAGCAAGCTAAAGAAATACCTTCTCAATAACAAAATTCAGCATTATCAGCATGGTTTTCAAGAAGGTAAGGGTATTGACAAACAACTTGTAGAAGTAATTGATTACATTAATAAAAATCTGAACAAAGGTCAAGGTGTTATGGCCTTATTTATTGATTTTTCACGAGCATTTGACACAGTAGAACATAATATACTCATTAAAAGATTGAAGGAGATTGTAGTAGGGTCCATACATCAGTTTATTTGAAAGCTACCTCAATAATAGAAATATTTTGGTAAAACTCTATGAAAACAGCATCCTATACAATCAAAAATTGGGCGTGCCCCAGAGCATCCCCATTAACATATCTGGAATCAATTTTATTTCTTATTTATGCCAACTCCATTTTTCAAAACGTGAATAAATGTAAGTTATACATGGAGATAAATAAATGTAAGTTATGCAGACGATGTTTTCCCATCGCAATGAGGAAGTTGTAAGTAGTAAATTTATTTTTAAATTTATTGTCAAAAAAGCAGTACAAACTGCGTATGACCACGTGGAGGACAATAAACTAATTTACTAAATAGTATGATACAGGAAGAATTTAATCGCATTGCCAAATGGTTGAGGGAAAACAATTTATTCATTAATGTTTCTAATAAGAGCAAAGTTACGTACGTAAAAACACCGCACATGATAAATAATAATTTAAAGAAAATTGTATTGCATGACTCGAATTGCATTAATGTGGGTTTTATGAATGATTGTAGATGTAAAAGACTTGACTGTGTTTA
Source organism: Laupala kohalensis (assembly GCA_002313205.1). Lineage (NCBI taxonomy): Eukaryota > Metazoa > Arthropoda > Insecta > Orthoptera > Trigonidiidae > Laupala > Laupala kohalensis. The sequence continues at coordinate 1,604,056 of NNCF01126490.1, forward strand.
CGATTACAAATATTTAGGAGTAATATTTGATAACCACATGAAGTTTCACAAGCACACAGAGTCAGTGTACAATAGATGCAAGAAATTAATGGGTTGTATGTACTCAATAAAATATTATGTACCAAAAAGTGTCCTGAAAATAATTTATAAATCTCTGATTGAAAGTATATTTCGATACGGTATTCAAATTTGGGGAACTACGAGTAATTCTACTGTTCAAAAAATTAACAAAATACATCGGGAAACTTTAAAATTATTATGTGATAACAATAATCTTGCCAACAAAGAACTATTAAAATCTGTGGACACCTTAACTCCTAAAGAATTATCATATCATTGGCATATCCTGGAAAATTTCAATGTGAACAAATACAAAGAAACCACAGATCACCTATACAACACCAGAAAACTTCAATACAACATACCTATTGTTTACAAGAATTATGGAGAAAAAACTATGAAGATTTTGGTGCCAACCCTTTACTACCGAAAGAAATAAATAACTTTTTAAAAAATTAAAAAAGAAAATAAGCTAAGCCATACAAAATATGGAAACCACTTAAGCTATTATATTATTTAGTATTTCTACTACTTGGTATTGTATTTGGTAGCGTTTGGCTGTTGTATTATTTGGTGGATATGTTCTCTTATGGTATACAATTAATGCATTCTTTTCACTGGTTGGAAGTGTATTTTTAACATGTCTTGTAAATTGGTTTTCAAAAGTAGTAATGTAACTTACAATACAAAATGTTACATGCAAAAATATTTTTAATGGTCATAAAAATTGATTATAGCATATGTATTTATTTTGTATTTTATAATTTGTGAAATCTTTTGTAAAATAATCATGTAACTTAAAAAAATCTCTGTAATGGCTGCTACAAAGCCAAGAAAATTTTTGTTAAGTTAAGCATTGAAAAAGAAAATTGTAAAAACTATGTACCTGATGACAAGTCTTAAGACTTATCGGGACTCATAACTATATGGAAAAGAATTAAAATTCAATTATTAATATTATTATTATCATTAGTAATGGTTGATTACTTTGAACAGACGCTACAACGTGTCCCCCGCTCTGGTCTGTGATTTACAGACGTTATTTTCCTTGTATTGTTAATTATTCCTTTAAATTATTAGTATTATCTTCAGAATGATGTGGATGAATAGAAATAATATAAATACGTAATTTATCATCAACAAGCGTGTTTAGACGTGGATAATAAACTATTTCCCTCTCCACAATCTTGCTTATCGTGCTTTGATTCACAAATGTTTTGCTAATTGAATCTCACTGTTTCGATAGATATCAATGGGGATTTAAGAAAGATTCATTACCCAGAAAACGTAAAACCCAACCCGAGTTAAGTAACGAGAATTCAGCTAGTTATTAATGATTCAAATACCCAATCATTATTAATCGAGTAGTGTATTTTTGTCGAGAATTGTCCGACCAACTTGTCGAGAACTCTCTTGGGAGCGACTCAACCATCTTCGTCAGCATCGGATGAAGGAGTTTGGGATCTGTTTACTCGCGTCGCCGCAAGAATACGCGATTTGCATGACAAGGGATGGATCCGAGTCTCCTTATCGTCCTTCGCGGAATGCGTTGGTATATCGACGAAGATGTCGAGAGAGAGAAACGGGGATTACGGGAAAGCGAAGGAATGGTAGGAAGAAGGTGATTTGTTGAGAGGAGACCCGCTACAAGAGCGAGTGTCAAGGTAGGTGTTAGGGTTTTTGTTAGTAAAGTGAACCGGTTAGATGGGTTTACCAACAACTTGACCCACGTGAAGGTTTTGGTGGGAGTAGTTAGTAGTAGTAGTAGTAGTAATAGTGTGCAATAGATCTAAAACAAAATATATGGTCAACGCTGAGACAACAAGTAGTACGCGAGTAAAAGTAAACAATAGGTTAGAAACTTCACATATCTAGAATCCAGCACAGGTAAGAAGGAAACTAAAGATGACATTAAAAACAAAATTAAGGACGGTAACCGATGCGTCCGTGCCCGGTATCCTATCTTAAATAAAAGATACATTTTCCGCTCTGTCAAAGACAATCTTTACCATACAATAATTCAACCAATTGTAACGTTTGGTTCTGAATCATGGGCAATGATAGCCAACTCAGAAGAAATGTTAAGGACATGAGAGACGAAAAAATTATGGAAAATTTATGGAGTGGTAAAAGAGGAGGATGGATGGAGAATTGGATTTCAATCATGAACTAACCGACCTATTCCAATTCCCAGACATAGTGAATAAAGTGAAAGTAAGAAGGCTTCAGTGGTTAGGTCATGTAATGAGGATGGACGAAGAAAGATTGGTTGAAAAAGTTTTCCAAGTGACAGAGAGACGTGAAAAAGAGGACATTGACGAATGAGATGGATAGAAAACGAAGAGAAGGATTTAAAGAAAACTGGTTTGAGGCAGTAGAGGAGAAAGGCTGGAGAACGATAGCAGTGGAGACCTATAGTTAAAGAAACCAATGTCAAACTATGAGGGTTGTACGACTACGATATTAGTGATAGTACGGGTTAGTGATACTAGGACTAGCTATATATAAACTGGAACTTTGAAGTGAAAATGCTACAATTTTTTTTTCTGGTCCAGCTGGGAGTTGATCCCGGAAAGGCAAAGTAAGCATATGCTTGTCCTGAGTTACCAGAAAGGATAAGCGACAAGTGTAGGGTATATATATAGCTCCCCGAAAAAGAGACAATGAAATAACGTGACTGTTCCAGCTATCTGCCTCAAGACTGCATAAATGTTTCCTAGAAAACTCACGATACACGCGTTTCTTCCTTTGTGTAGGGATGACCGAGAGCTGTTTGCTCGAATTCTTTATTCATTGTAGTATTTGTAAAAGGGAGAATGTAGCTAAGTGCTAGGGCCGCTCAGCTGGGTTTACCAACAACTTGGCCCACTTGGAGGGGTTAATAGAAGTGGTTAGTAATATTTCGAGTTATTGATACTAGCAGGAGGCGGACAGAAGAAGGAGGGTTCGCTTTTCACAGTAGCCACAGCAATACAATTTTTTCTGACCCCACCAGGAATTGAACTCGAGATGAGACGATAAAGGGAAAGAACGCTAACACCTGAGCTCTAGAGGGGCTACCAGAGCTCGAATGGCCACGGTATAACGCTGAAATTAAATAGGTAAGTGGTTTTAAAGTAACGTGCCTGTTTCTAGGAGACTGTACTCCCATCTTTAAATATTTCGCTGGTAATTCTTCCCCATCCTGGGTTTCTCCTTTTGTCTTCATGTATCAGGAGACCTTTTATGTTTCCATTGTAGTATTCGTAAATGAGAAGGAAAGCGTGCTATTAAAGCTATCTACATGGGGCGATGGGAGGTAGGGAGACAATAGGAGGTATTCTTTCTCTACACCCATGTTCCTCTCTCTTTATAACGATGTTATTTCAGTCGATTCAGTTCTTTGTGGCATCCGCACTACGTCTCGTCAGTGCTTTGGAAGGGGAAAAGGAAGCAAACTAGAATAACTTCAACTGATGTAAGTAAAGCAGAAAACTAGTTGAGTGTAATGGGAAGAAAATACGTAGACATAGCAGACAATAGTTAATTTTTTTTTTCAAATTTAATGTAAGTAAATAATTGTAATACTTTATGTAATAAATATTTGTTGTGATAGTTTATAGTATTATTTTATTTTTCAATGTATGACATCCAATTTTGGTTCCTCTATATAAAACGATGAAAATATTCAGTCCCCTCGATATCGTTATAAAGAGGAAGGACTGAATATTGCAAAAAATTAAAATCATTTGAAACATAAATATATACGAAAAGTGGTAGAAATCATGAGAGAATTTTTAAAATTACGGAGCATCAATAATTCTTCACTCCATAAACTTCACACGCGTTAATGTAGTAAAAATATTTATCTCGTGTTTAATTTTGATTCTTAGGTTTCTCTCATATTAAAAATTCACTTAAATAATATATTGATTATATTCTGATTGTCTTGATGTATGTATACTTGAAGGACAATACTATGCGAATATTAGTATAGACAATCAATGTTTTAATGTAACACTTTAGTATTCGCTGATACACGGCCAATGTTTCGATGTTAATTTGGCATCATCTTCACGGTCGCTGCTATATTATTTTAAATGTTCCAAATTATTAAAAAATTCTCTATTTTTTAATCATTGAAAACGATTTCAAAAACATCACGTTTTTTTCGTAAAAATAAAACAGCGAAATAAGTTCACCTTGTCTAGAGCCTTCCTTCATAAAGGCATGATAAGAACTAAAAGCTTTTGTGTTTTGAATGCAAGTCACTTCACTTACGTGTGCATTGACCGGCAAATATTTCCGCTCCCGGACACTCGTTCAACAGGTGGCGCAAATCGAAACGCTGGATGAAGTCTAAAATAATTTACAGTTCTACTAAGTTTAATAACATATATAAACCAACGCAAGATGATATTATCGGAAAAACACTGTCAGCAAAAATAGCAAAAGAAAAGATTGACCCACACAATACCAAGAGTATAATTGAAAATATGTTACAATTTCAAGATTCCGTACTGCTTATGGATATTATGCATTTAGAACAGATAAAGAATCGTGAAAAAAATTTATGCTCATCTTTCCACTCTTCCATATTATACGTGAAAGAGTTCTATCCCAATTGTTTAATGTTTTACCCATTCGAAACAATTGGGCACAAAAGGAGAAATATTCTACTCTTCTTCATCGAATGGCATACGCAGGGTTGGTACGACATCTGTGGGAATTAGGTATGAAAGACATACAATATGAAATAAAATTAAAGCTAGATCCGTCTATAATAAAAACTAACGAACGAGAGATTTTGACACTTTGGCATGTGAAAGACGTTTTTTATTTTGAATACGGATTATAGGACTAAGCTTAAGCGCTTTTTGCTTTTATTTAAATATTTACCTTCTTAAGACAAACACTGCTATTTAAGTAAATATCTTCTTCAATTTAGTTAGATTTTTACATTTACTTCTCGTTTGCGAAAAAACCCACGGAAAATATGTCAAGCGGAAACATTTCCGTGACAATATGTACTTTTCAAAATAATTCGAACCATCACAATTTTTCTATGATATCAGAACAACAGAAATAGCATTGATACGCGTTAGATCTCGTAATGAAAGGTGATAATTAACTTTTTCTAAGGAACGTATTTATTGACGTACAAGGTGTTAGGATTTAAAATTGACTAGAAAAATGTGTGCATTTCCACTAATCACTGATTGAAATTTAAATGTTGTGTTATCAGACTCATACAAATATCTGCAATTGATGGAAGATTTTCTTTTCAAACTTATAAAATTTATGGAACTGAAGAAACTATTAGGTCTATTCGAATAACACTAACAATTTAAAAAAGTAAATGATTCATCCACTAATATAAATAAGCAATTTTATTGACTTTACATTATATCAATAAGAATTACTCTAAATATTGTTTAACAGCATTTAATATGAAATTACAATAATCACTATTCATCATTTCATTTTTTAACAACAAAGGTATCTAAATTAAGTTGTAAATTAATGCAACATTTATTCGAATCGAAGATCATTTACTAACAGCTGAGCAAATAGTTTCATTTCTTGATATCACATTGCTAAGCAGCGTGACGTTGAATTTTGGAAACTATGTGTGTTAAATAGCATATTTTACAAAAACTATAAGATGCACAAAAAGACGCCGTGTTGTATAATGAATTTCGTATTAAATAATTTAAATCAAAAACACATATCAACAATGATGATAGTGAAAAGAAAGAATAATTATGTACATTGTACATCAGCACTTGTTAGTCACGAACATTAATGAATGATATTTTGAAAAATAATGGATTTTTATGAGGAGTTATTTGTGTGGAAAAACTCCAACATTCAGGAAAGTGAAGCGTAGGACAATAAGGTAAAAGTAATGGATATATACAATCAATTAATTTTAAATGTTGTGTCATATATGTATAAGAATGTAGTGAATAAAATAAGTGTACACGTTCTTTGAGTGACTTTGAATGTAAAAAAATAAAATGCACCTGTTGACTATTAATTCAATCCATAAATTACAGTCTCAATTTTGCTAAACCACCTAATTTGACTATGACACTTAGAAGCTCTTCCTGAATGTAAATTGTAAGCGACTGTGAAGGAATGAGAAACAGAAATACATAATAATCCAAATGATAGAAAGACACATCAAAGTCATTACGTTCATACAACCTCTTACTGGATTTTTTTTTTGTGAGGCTTTAGGGCTCATGTCGACATCAAAGGTCATTAGAGCCCTTAAAACTTGTACAGGTAGGGAAAATGCAGTTACGCACTAAGGAGAGCCAACATGACTCCCCCCGCGTGTGGGACTCGTCGAATGATTCAACCCTACCCACTAAAAACCCTCCTCATCTAGAACACACCAAAACATATCTCTCCACATACATCAAATGGAGGGGGGGGGGCTAAAATGAGGGGGGACAAGAATTAAGGGGGGACAAAAGATGAGGGGTAGGACAAAAAATGAGAGGAATGAGGAAAATGAAAGATATCCTAGCCCTAATTGCGTCGGGATCGAAAAGAACAAGAGGTGATCAAGGGAGGTCAGGAAAGAGAAAGGAAGGAGCATAGCACAAGTAAGTGGAAGTAATGCCAGACTCGGCTCGGGACCCCGTGTTTTCCAAACACGTACTTACTAGATGTAAATCCACTAGGGGAGAAAAAAATATGTTCGGAAATGAATGAACCCACTAACTTGTGTACTTGGATTTAAAAATATCTTACGAGGTATATGAATATAACTTTTTATCGATATTTTTGCCAGTGTCAACAAATCTCTCCACATTTTTTACTATTACACATTTCACACTAAGGGAGTCGCCTCAAATGAGGATTCTAATCTCTATGAGACGACCTCAGAGGTGTGTGTGTCTCGCAAGTTGAATGTAAATGGTCGACTGGTCCGAGAGGCGAACGGGAGAGGGAGTTTGTGAGCGTATCAGCGCGTTAAGCTGAAGGTCCAGAGTTCGAATGAGACGCAGAGGTGATAATGTTGCCAACCCCTGAGAGATTCAATTGCATAAATTTCTGAATTACGAGTGCAAAAAAGTGAGATTACCTTCTTTTAAAAAAACGCCACAAACTCAGCAGGTACACATTATAAACACACGACAATGAATCTGGTAATCCAGTTGCCATTCTACGCATTAAACGTAATTGCCAAAATGTTCCCTCGCTTTCTTCCGGAAGATAAATTAGTTCATTACCCTCCATGTGGACACACGCTATTGTAACAGTAAAACTATTGTTATTATTATTGTAATCAATATCATACAAATTTAGTGGAACTCCATCACAAAATAACAATTTGATTGATAGAACGTCGCTCCAAATGAATTATGTGTTTATCTGTTATCTATCCATAAATTACAATTTACTCCTATAGTAAAAATTGTAGCTAGGTTTTATGTCTTATTACATACACATCATTTCCTCTTAACACTAATCTAATACAAGATAATAATCTTGAGCGTAAATGCATTTCCATTTAAACAAGCATAAATAGGAGTATTATGTGTGCATTAGATGCAATTAAGGATGTTTAGTGAGACGGACCTGTTTGTAGAAGAAAGTCTGTCAACATTATTTGGAATGGAACCAGTTGTTCATACCGTATCATAACGGAAAGTATTGTTTACATAATGTGGAGGATGGAACTGTCGAGTTACGGTTATTGGGCTTCAACCAATCATTCTGAACTACAAACGCAGTTATGTTAGTTGGCGGTTCCGCAGATCCTAGCGCGCGGACAGTTACAGGGACAATATTGTAGTTTAATTATTTTAAAGAAGAAAAATAAATTTTATTCTGCATTAGATGTTGCGATGCAAATAGGTACAAACTGGGCTAGTTAAGAAAATTGATTTTAATATCTGCTGCGTAAAAAGGTAAAAATATATATATTTGACGCATTGATCACCAGAAATAAGTAGATGTGGATGTGTGTGATGATTCACCACTCATCGTGATTTTATACTTCTATCCTCTGTTAATAATAAAGAGGATGTTCGAAATTATATTTTTAACTTCGAATGTATCAGTATCTGGTGTACAATAACAACGGCGTTATGAAGTATAAGAGGAATTAACTTCACTTACTTCATCCGGAATCAGTGGCGGATCTATGGGGTGGGGGTGGGGGGCTAAGGGGTCCTATATCCCCCACCCCCCATTGGACCGAACTCTTAATTGTTATAATNTATAAGTTATAATTTTTATAGTTGTTAGTAATATAATTGTTATTGTTATTAATAATACTAGATAATAAAATTAATAATGCCAGATTAGTAAAATTAATAATTCCTTATTAATAACCTTTATAAATAATTGTTTTTAATAATACCAGATTGTTAATTGTCAATCATTTATTCGATATATTTTATTTAAATGTAATATTTATAAAATTTCGAGTATCTCTATAAATAATAGCAATATTTTGGAACTCATACCAACGTGTTGCACAGTCCTTTAGAGCAAGACGCGAGATTTCGTATGAAGCTGACATACGGAAACGAGACTCCGACCGATGCATTCATCGCTAGAGGAGCATAATTCATGAAGCGCCCCAGTAAATGTGACCTCGGCTAACTGTCCATGGGATGGGAGAACAGGGGCACTCCGCCGTACACCTGGCGTCGCGTCGCCTGCCGTCGTCGGGTGGAATCGATCTTCCATGGAGACAAAAGACGGGTGGCGTTGCCTAGGACGACCAAGGCACGAAGCTTCCATTCCCCAACCCCATGAAGCGATAGCCTCTCCAATGCAGTTGCGGATCTAGGCCGCAATCAAGGGATGGCTAACTGGGGAGCATTTTTGTTTAAAAATTATGGTTTTACAACACAAATTTTATACATATTACCCTTAAACAAAATGCATCAAATAAATAATTAACAATTAGTAATCTGGAATTATTAATAACAATAATTTATTAAAGTTATTAAGATGTATTATTAATTTTATTAATTTGGTATTATTAATTTTACTAATGTGGTATTATTATTAATAATAACAATTATATTATTAATATCAATAACAAATATACCTAATAACGATTGTTCATCTGATAACACTTTTACAAAGCATGCCATTTATCAACATCAATTTTATCTGTTAAGAGTTCAGGACCAATGGGGGGGGGCCTTAGCACGGATATTCACATAGACGGGAATGTCATTAATACATTTGTTAGTATTAATCTCGAATGTTTACTGCGTTTAAAATCTACGATTTATTTGGGAACAATAAATGGAAAACAGTACATATTTGTCAAATAACATATAAATATTAAATCCGCCTGCGCCTTAGGGCCGTTGATCGCAATTGATAGGATGGTCCCTTGGTTTTTTCCGGAGAGTAACTTTATTGTCTCACGTGATCATACGCTGTTTGTCAGTTCTTTTATGGCAATAAAGTTTACTTTCTTTATTTAAATGGCAGAGAAAACATACGTTCAATTATATATTTAAGTAGAACATCTTAAGAGACTGTATTACATTTTGATGACTAGGTTTTACTACATTTAACATGCAAAGGATAGAATTGAGACGGCCGTATTTAGGAACGATAAGGTGCATTTTGTTATGAATACAGTGTTTGAATCACAGGGTAATATACAGATATTATGGAAAAAAACTAACAAGATTATATTTATGTTTGTTTAGATGTACCCCTAAATTTAGTCCTTTATGGAATCCTACGCCCAGACATCAATTTTTTTGTCCTAAGTTATCTTCAAGTTTCGTTATAGGATACCTTTGCATCGACTTCGTCAACCCAAACCAAATCCCTCGCTTACTCCAAGCTTTTATTTAACTTCACTTGTTAGTTCGAATGTTTGGGCCAAATCTTGCATCTGAATTTTAAACCGGTTCCCCTCAATCGATTGAACTGAAATTTGGCACGCATATTTAAACACTCGGACAATGCGATGTTATGATGGATATTTCAAATAAAAACTTTTAAAAAGGTTTTTTAATAACGATTTTATTCCGAGATAACTCGCGGCAAATTATTTGCGGGAAGCTTCCCCTGAAATACAATCCATATCTCTCATACTAGTAAGTATAACGTTTTGCATAACGTAAGCTTTTCGTTTTAACTTCTTTCATTAAGTTCGTTTCTCAAAAGATGTTTATGATATCGGAGGGTGTATCTCACGGATGCTGTATCATTTTTGCTATTTATTTATATTAATAAAAGTTTGTGTTTAAAAGTTATTTTGAGTATTACAAATGAACAAGCAAGATTAATTATTTTATGTTGTCTTGGATTTTCCTTCATGGCATTCTCATGGAGTATCAAAACAATATATCTCCATAACATCTTGGATTCATGGACGATAGCATTCATCAATTTCTTCACCTCAATACATGGATCACGTTTTGGCTTTTGAGTTTCTCGGTAAAAACGGTACTCATTTCACAATTGACTGAGTAGACTTGGCTTTCATTTTCATATGAGATCAGAGTTTCGAGTAATTTTCCCCATCCCAATATCATGCGAATTAAAATAATATCAACTGCGTCACATATCTTAGAGTTCACAGCATATACCACTCATCAATTTCTGGACTTCAATTCAAGCTCCACTCTCCGGTCACTCCGTGATGGAGACTCTTCTTACAGCATGCTGAGTGGGTCTGGAATTCATTTTCATACGGAATAACAAACAAAAATACGAAAAATGCAGCTCCTGTTTTATTACATGAAAATAAAGATCTTATATAGAGACGGTACTATTTTTACAGCAGGCTGAGGGGATCAGGACTTTATTTTTATCAAATAAAAATTAAAAAATGTCGGTTCCTGTTTTATTATATGAATAGACGAAAGATCTTCAGCAACTGAACGAAGTAAGTTCGTCGTCCTCTTTTAAGAAAAAGCTTTTCTGCAGAGAGATCCTCAACACGAAGTGATCGATCGAAAGGGTGGAACGCAATTAAAATGTTCACGCATTTCTCCCTCGAAGAGCGAGTTTTTCTGGTGCACAACTTCCCTCATTTTCCGTGTCAACGGGTGTGAAACGTCGAAGTAGCAGTTAACTTTCTCTGCATTTTTAGCGCCATAACAAGAGTTGTTCAAGTTGAACTCCTCTCGCCTGAGAAACCAGAAGCGGCGACTCGAAAGGTATTACTTGTCACTGACAGGTGCAGCCAGATACGTTTAACATTCAGTGAATAAAAGATGTATATGCATTAAATCTGTTCAAGAGTCGTTGGTAAAAACTTGCCAAGTCATCATTGCTTTCATTCTTTAATCCTGAATCCAACTTGCGGACGTCTCTCGTTATTCACTTTAAAATTAGAAATTTAACTTGTGGCGCAAAACCATAGAACATTCTTCTTCATATACCTTTCTCCATCTCAAGCTTAGAGTGACAAGAAATATCGTAAAAGTGTTATGTAAATGTAATTTCGTAGTAAACAGAAATTGATATATTTTCTGCAGTGCGTTTGCTGTCATTATTTATTGGACCATATATTTAGAAATCATGTATTTTGTCTCAAACTCTGCATTCATGTATTTTTACGTAATTCTTGTAGTGGCTCAAAATTTAAAAAAATAGTCAATTTTCTCAAATTTTTTCGTTTTTTTTCACAACTTCTTGCTTGGATCGACACGCTATTGTCTATTTCCTTCTCTCTTTTATTAAATTTGTGTATTAAAGGTCGATTTTTAAGATGTCACGTCATCAGCGACATCATCATGAAATACTACAGTTGCACGACTAAATTAATTGTTACATTGGATGAGAAGAAATCACTGACAACAAACACAAAAACATACATATTAAAAAAACAACAACAATAACTTAATGAAACATTAATAAACTTGAAAATAAAAACAAATTTAAATTAAATTCGTTTAATTCGAGGAATGGTCATCAATAAAAGGTTACTTCCTGGTGAAGGTCAAAAACAAAAATAAAAGGTTGTAGAGATGCAGTGGGTTGTATTTTGAGGTTATGACTGGTGGTAATTGATGATGGTGTGATTCCATATCATACAGATATGTTGTTTTGTATTATATTAAGACTTTTTGGGTATGTTTTTGTAACAGTTATTTCATAGTTAGTGAGTAATCATTGATATATTGTTTGTGTTAATAAGGTGTTTCAAAGTTGTACTAGAAATAATGTAAATTATGTATGTTCTTTGTAGCCCTGATGAAGGCAAAATAAATTGCCGAAACGTTGGCGTTGTAAAAAGAATCTTTTATTGATGACCAATCCTCGAATATATCGTTCCGTTATATAATATATAATGGTCAAGATCAACATCATGAATTTTAATAAATTAAATTAAACGAATTTGTTTTCTCTGTAACTCCTTTTTACTTGAGTTATGTATTTTTGTAGATCAATTACGTCACTTATACATCCTCCATTAGGGGTCATCCACAAAAAAAGTTCATATTGAGGGGTCCGATTGAGCGTTAGGTTGATGTACAATAAATCATAGGGAGGTAGGGGGATCATAAAGATTTTTACGTTCATGGAGTTTCATACAGACAATCAAGATAACGAAAGGAACAAAAATAAAAATAATTATAAATGTAATAATTAAACAAATTAAGTAAAATATTGCAATGTTTTTTAAATTACAGTTTAAAATTATTAATATTTAAACAATTTACAAAAATAATGTATCATTATTTTTTTATATCAAAACCGGGGGGTGGGACTTAATAAATTTGAGACATTCATTGAAGGGGAAGGGTCTCGACTTTGTTCAACGTTACGAAGGGGGTACAGGAGGTCCAAAATTGCCCATTCTGGTGAACGTATTTCACGGATGTTTCCGTATCAAACATGTCTCTCCTTAGAATTCCTAGTGAGACACAGTGGTATCTCGCTTTCCAATTAAGCGATGGATCACACAATACGTTTCCCTAAGTCTGCTTGCATGAGGGATGATGTGTGGGGAATCGCGTCTGATCCCTCCCCCACACCTTGGCGAAGGGGAGGGGTAGAGGGAAGGTGCGGTGCGTGCCGTTTCCATGGCCTCTGGATTCACCGATGCTGGCTGGCGACGCAGCGGTATTTGGCTCGGTTCAACTCACGTCGAGGGGAGGAAACTCAACAAAAAAGCGCAAAAATAACAGATGTTGTCGAACTATGGCTCCCTATTATTGTTTACTTGCCTATTTTCCCTGGGGTTCCGAAATTATCTTTTACTTTCTTTCATTCACATTTATACTTTAAATAAATTCATAAATTAAGAACAACTGATTAAGAAAACGTATACTATTTCACACAGTACCCATAATAATTGTATTTCAATGTAGCACACAATATGAATGAAATGGCGCAAGAAAGATGGGGCCGACCCCGGAAGACGCGGTAAATTTTTTTTTTAATTTTTTAAGTTGCGGTTATACGGCTCGACGATATCGAGGTCATTACAGTCCTAACATTTTTGTAGAGGCAGGGAAAACGCTGTTACGCACTAGGGAGAGCCAACATGTCTCTCCCTGTGTGTGGGACTCGCCGAATAACACTACCATAACCACTAAAACACTCTTGAATTACTATATATCTAAACATGTGGAGGATAGGAGAAGACAAACATCAGCTGCCTAGTACAAAAAAGAAAAGAAAGAAAGATTTAAATTTACAGAAAACGAAAGAAGAATGTATGTCCAAACCCTCCCGAGAACTTGTGGAAGGAGTCCCGATTTAATTGTGAATTTCAGACATGACATATAAAGATCAGATAGTGTGCCAAAGGAATCTAAAAACGAATACCGTAGACGGTCTTTTTTGCCCGAGCACATCGTCCAAACCGTTGGGTAGAGATCGTGTCTCCGTCGGCTACATGGTGAATAAAAACATGGAGAAAGAACGAAGGGTGAACATTTATTAAGTTAATAAAAAAGTATGACAACTTTACACACATCACTAATTAAGATAGCGTATAGTTGAAAGACCACAGAATTCTTGAGTTTTCAAATCGCTCTTAGAATCGCATGATGAAGATGTTCTATTCGATTATCTGTATCGTAACAGGATGAGTCATGCTAAGATTATTCATATGAACTAAAATTTAAAATTCATTTCCAAGACGTCTCTTTTGTGGTGCTCTGCTGAGAATAATACCGGCACTATTCCTTAGTTCCACTATTTCAAATTTCCTCTCCAACGATCTGGGACAAGGAAACACGGATGAGAATGCCATTTAATCTAAAGAGAAAACAATACTCGAGATTATTAACGCACTCTCCTCTGAGAACTGCTGTGAGAGTGAAGTCTCGCTTAATTTGATGAGTAGAGCAAAGAAGTTCTCGAGAGAATATCCTGGAGTTGCAGTTATTCGTCGAGCCCTTTTCATACTCTGTATTCCATCACGTGCTTTCATTTCGAATTATGGAACTTTGACGAAGGAACCGCTGATACGGAAAACGTTTCAAAGAGCTTAGAAAGGTAAAAGCAAAGTATTGAATATGCCAATAACTTGTAAAGGAAAAAAATATTAATAAGTTTTTATTTTTAGATACGCAAAAATATTTATTTGTTGATATGATTAGGAGGACCCCGTCTTCAAGTCAGTCACACGTTTACTTGGCAGCACGTGCATATCCATCACATCAAAATTTTAAAAAAATTGAAATCGGAGATTTATTTTATAACAATTTGAGGCATTCTTTATTTTATTTACTAAAATAAAAATGCTTTCGAGTATATTTGCGTGATTTTATGATATCTAGTGACCCACTCAGAGGCCCCTCGCAGTAGGAGACACGGGATGCATCGCCATCTACGACTGAATTCAACAGCAATAATAATAACGCAAGATGGAAGACAAATTGATAAAAAAAGAAAAATCATTTAACTGGGTGACATCAGGTCATCTCAAGGGAGAAACGGAGAGTCTCCTGGTAGCAGCGAAAGACCAGGTCCTCAAAACAAGATATTATAGGAAACACATTTTGAAAGATAATATAGATAGTAAATGTCAGCTGTGCCAACAGTATGAGGAAACTATAGACCATATAGTTTCTGTCGGTCCAATCTTGGCAATAAATGAATATATACACCGCCAGGAATATTGTACACTTTAGAATCTATAAAGAAAACAAGATAGATGTAACCGACAAGTGGTATGAACATAACCCACAACCAGTCACGACCAAAGAAGGCATAACTATCATTTGAAACAAGTAGTAACTGATAGATCAGCAGCTGCTAACAAACCTGATATTATAGTGCGAAACAATAGAGAAAAAACTTGTCGATTAATAGATATTGCAGTGCCAAAAGATATGAACATCCCACAAAAAGAAGCTGAAAAAATAATAAAATACGCAGACTTAAAATTAGAAATTCAGAGAATGTGGAAAACAAAAAACAGACATCATACCAGTAGCAATAGGGGTATTAGGAACTATCAATAAAGCAATAGAGCAATATGTACGGAAAATACCAGGAAATCTAAATGAAATTCAAAATATAGCACTGTTGGGAACTGCCCGAACCCTGAGAAAAGTATTGTAGCTGCTATATGGATTATATCCAACCCTAGGAATGTGATTCATTCCTGGTTGGAAGAAAGATACCAGCATTAGCTGAGATAAAAAATATAATAATAATAATAATAATAACAATAATAATAATAATAATAACAACCAGGCATTATGAGAAACATGTATTGGACATCACAGCTGATGACAAATGTAGATTATTCCAGACTCACTCAGAAACAATTGACCACATACTTTCTGGATGTCCTGAGTTAGCAAAGCATGAATACATAAAGAGACATGACGAGGTTTGTAATTACATTCACTGCAAGACGTGCAGAAAACACGACCCAAGTGAAGTACCGACCACAGAGGAAATCACGATACTGTTCAATCAACAAATCCACACCGACAGACGCATCCGGATGCCAATAAAGAGGATATTGTAATTAAGGACCTGCCAGTTGATTGGCGTAGAAGTGCCAACTGATAAAAATTTAGCGCAGAAAGAAGCAGAAAAGCTGCTGAATTACAAATATTTGGTTATCGAAATTAGTAGGATGTGGGGTGTTAAAACAAAGATTATCCCTGGCATTGTAGGTTGCCTTGGTGAACTATCTGTAAATTTAAAGAAGTATTTAGATTCCAAACTAAGAGAATGGGGAATACAAGAGGTCGCTCTTTTTGGCACAGCCCACATTTTAAGAGAGTGCATCTAATCCTTTAGAGAGCGGGTAGCAATCTGGGATTAGAAATTTGAACCAGCTCGAACCCCTTTAGAACTGTGAAGTGAGCATCACTGCATCAAAATAATAATAATAACAATAATAATAAAAGTGCATAATTGTACGAATCATGGATTTCACAAAAAATATAATCGACGGTTTCTGCGAATGGATCATCGGTGAGAAGAGTACGAAGGACGAAGTGCTTTGTATGAGGCGGAGACGCGACGTTTTCATGCCTTCAAGTGGAAGGCTTTAGTCGGAGGGTGAAGGAAGAAACTGGAGACCGTCGCCTTGGCAACGCGAGGGCGTCTCAGCATCTGGTGGAACTCTACAACCTCTGAAAGTGAAGCTACCCTAACAGATTTCATACACATCTCCCCTCCCATCTTTCCATTAACACGGCCACCTTCGTTTGGTTATCACCTTCCTTTGTCTCCTGAGGATCGAATCGTAATCATACAAGGTGCATAGTATAGAAAGGTGGCAGAGGTGCATCCAGGAAAATTTTTCCGGGGAGACCATTCCGAAGTGGTACTTGATAACATAATAATGCTACAAATGTAATATTAAAAATAGTGGAAACTATTCATGGACTGAATATCTCCACTATTTTTACCAACTGCTCCTAACCACGTGGAGGTAGTGGGGCTTCTACAATTTCATTTTACGTGCTTCACGTATTATTCGAATTTTAGTCTCGCATTCCTGAAATTCTTCACAGATTTCATTTCTCTTGATATATTCTTCCCGTCGTGTCCCATATATCCCGCGCTGCATTAACTGGAGTACCAGTCTGCTCGCTCATCATCAATAATATTTACGATTATAAATTTTATAATAAGTCTATCCACGAAAAGGGAAATTAAACAAATATAACCTCGTCATTTCGGAAGCCGCCACTGAAAGATCACTTTTGTGGCTACTCAAAGCTGATGATATGAAGGCGCCAGTCACAGAATAGGTTTTCTTGCTTCTTTTAAATCCTCCAATTACTCGGATACTGGACTAAATGGAAATCTGGAAGATTTAATCGTATACATCGTTTGCACAAAAATCTATCTCTATAATCCTTGGAATTATTCAGTAATTTCTACAATAAAATAGTTTTCTTCAGAAGCAATGTTATAAGTATTGTTTGTTTAATTCTTGGATTCTATTATGATTTTTTCATCCGTCGAAGTTGGTAACAGTGGATAACATTCGTTCAAATCCCGCTCTTGAGGTAAAAATGAAATAAAGCAACAACATCGAATGTATCAAGATTATGAAAGTCATTTGAATTTCCCTTCCTTCCGGTTTACATCTGAAGCAAATCTATGTTTCAGCGTTGGAAATGAGATTAGTAATTTCTATCTAAAATTAACAGTTTGCCAACCTTGGTTGAAATTATTGATGTGGTAAATGGTTTTCATGACGATTCTTTTCCCTTTCGTATCTTAAGTTGGTTGAAGTGTCATTGCTTTGAATATTTACTGTGCTTAATGCTTCAGTGATGTTCTGCCAGTTATCTTTATTAATAATTATGTGTTATGTTAAACATTTTGTTTGGCAGTAAAATGGAAATACTGAATTAAAAAAGTACCAAGTATCATTCTTCACTGAATATTTGTTATTTCTAATGAAACCGATATCAATTTTCTTCCATTGCTTGACTTATTATGCACTAATATATGAGTATTGTGTAATAAAACGGCAACCATGATTTACAGGACGACTTCTAAACTCCGTTCTTTTTTATTACTCCAGCAGGTACTGATGGACAAACGCATCTCCAAGAACGTTATTCGAATAATTTAACAATAACGAATCTCCTTACTGTCAAATGAAGTAGTTAATAAATCTAAAATCCTGTAATTACGCCAGTTGCCATTTACTCCCATGTATTAGGGGGTCTGCCTTGACGTCATCACTTTTACTCAAAATAGTTTGAGACCACTTTACTATTCTATGCACCTTGACAATTAGACACCTCTCATTTGCTTTTCCTTTGTCTCTCTCGTTTCCTCTGTCACCTCCTTCGATAGCATACTGACCACTTTCGGACATTGTCCTTCGCGAACGAAGTATTTAAAGCCCTTTGCATGCAGCAACTCTTTGTTACTTTCTCATATACTAGTATATAGAAAGTATTGTTACTGTGAAAAAATTCGAAAGCGAGATTTCGACGGAAATATCCGTTTTGGTTATCCCTGATTGAGAAAAAGTGGTTTTTGGCATAACGTACATCCGTTCGTCTGTGCGCAGCGATTCTGAGTAAATGAATGGATCAATTTAATTCGCCTTTCGTATTTACGGTTGAATTTTGTTGTTGCCAATGCACGTGCTCTGATCTTTTACTTTAAAACAACGGGAACTTTACGTGAAGGTCAAAGTACTCTTTTGAATGTTTCTCAAAAACGGCTCCAACGATTTTCCACCAATTTTCTGTACGTAAAATACTATTAGTATGCATTACAACTGGTATAGATGCAGTAAAATAATTTCTGTCTGCTACACTTACACATTAGTTTACTCTTCCAAGAAGCTTGAATAATATTTAACAGTATAAATGGACCAAGCAGACGTAGAATACCCTTTTCGTAAACTGTAATGAAAGATATGATGATGATACAATACGTAGGAGGACAGCAAACACGCTGCAGATACGAAAATACATCAATTTCTATCTACAACGAAGTTACATTTACATAACTCTTTTACGACATTTATAAGACTGAGATGTCGCTATATGTTTTGAAATAATATTCTGAATATTTATTTTACTTTCAAATTTCAAATGAGAGACAGTAATAAGTTCATCTAGCGACTGTGAGCATGAATAGAGCACTGGAAGACGACCAAAATACAGAGGACCACGACATAAATGACTATAATTGTTTCTCACTTTATGCTGCAGACGGAGAAACGTACATGAGAAAGTATGTGCAATGGTTTCGGTACCTCTAGTTTCTACCTGGGAGAGGTCTAACGAAATCCTGGAAATATTTCTCTTCCGGAGCTTTGCGGACACCACCTTCTTCAGGGGGCAAGGAGAGCCCAGCTCCGGTAATATTGACTGGTCTGACACGAAAAATAATTTAATGAACGCAAACACATCACTGATTATTATAAAGCTAAAGTGATAACACGGATCACATCATGCTTTGGTCGTTTAAAAAATACCTTTAACTTATTGATTACAAGATGCGCAGTACATCATTAATATTTTTAATAATACTTTTATGATTTTTTATAATTACTATCTTGGAGCACACTTCAGATTTAATTTAAAAAAATATGTCCACACTTGACTACTTTAGGACAAATCATATACTATTTATTGATTATTCTTTGACGGGGTAGATAAATTCGACTTTTAAAAAATAATTAATTATTTCAATTTTAGCCATACAATAAGACGATGTTTTCATTTGACGTGAAAAATAATTGTAAATGTATTTGAGGATATTGTTTAAAGGTTCAGAACAATCTTCAAAGAAGAAGATTCTTCTCCTCCTCCAACTATTACTTCATCTTCCTCCACTGTAGGGTTAGCCACCCATTCTTGAAAAGTGTGGTCTTTTAGTGACTTGGCTAGTTTATACCTCATCATAATGTAGTTGTTTGGACATATTTTTCATTAAATTTGAAGTACTTTCCAATAGAATAAGCATAAAATATAATAAGCATTAATTTAGAATTGAATGACATATTACGTATATATAATGATATCCCGTCACCCTTCGATATGTTGAATTTCTTAACTCTTTGATCTCGTCGCTCCGCTACTGATACACACAAAAAAACTTGACAATGAAACAAAGAAATATCCACTTTCGAAAAAATCGTTTGTAAGTACACACAAACCAGTCCGAGAGAACTTGTGTCCCGAATTTCGAAGCTCCTAGACTTTTGGGTACGATTGTATCTAATAAACGCTCAAAAATTAAATTTATATGATCCACACAATTTCTAGAAGATTGTTAAGCGGTGTTACAGCTCCTAGTTTAGAGAACGTGTATGACTAATTTCGCAGCCCTTGACCATCCGTTGGACAAACTAGCTTTGTTTTATTTATACGTATGTACACGTGTAGATTCTTTAAGAGCCTGTAACATTAATTCATTTGGGTTCAGATAGAATCATTCATTTCCGTGAGAAATAAATTATTTAGAATAATTCCGAGTAGCTTCCTCCTGTAATAATTTTTTTGTAAAAAAGAAAAATAGAAACAACCTGTGTATGACTACTTGGAGGACAATAAACTAATTTACTCTCTGGAAGCAAGCAAGGGACCATCCCATCAATTCAGATCAAGGACCCGTGGTCAGTGGCATATTTAATATGTATAAAAAAATTATTTAATAAATTCATAGTTATCCATTTATTCTTCAAAATAAATTGTAAGTATTAGTGCAGTAAAAATTCGAGATTAATGAAACAAAAGTATTAATGACATTCCCGCCCAAGGAAAATCCGCAACTACCCGGAGGAAAACCCGGGTCGGGATAGGGCTAGAGACAAATGTACACAACCGTGCCAAGATTGCGTACTGTAAGAAGTAAACTATTAAAGTCAACATGCACGAAAAAGGAATTTAATCAGTATTTAGAATACTATAACAATGGCGCGACAAAGTATAAGATATATTAATATCACTTACGGTACATCATCCGAAGTCATGTGGAAAACATTGTTTATAAGGAAATTGAAACTCATTAACTTCTTTCATTAAAATCTGTAAATTCTTTCACATTATTGAAACAATGGCACATTAAAAAGCATTTAACCGCGGATTTAAAGAGATTCAATTTATTTATATATTTTGGATTTTTAGGAAAAGAATTATACAAAATTATTCCTGAGCGCTAAGGGCCTCTTTGGCAAAGAGTTGTTGACACGTCAGGACGATGAATATTAGCCTTATTACGAGGTGTCAGATGTCATCAATACGGATATATCCGTCAAAATACCGAACAAAAATTTTTTGAACGTAAAACTTCAACAAATTTACGCGTTTTCATGGTTCCATTCCTATGTTTTTACTTTAGGAAACGCATTAGTATTAATTATACGTGCTTTGATTATTTTAGGAGAAAATGATATGGTCTTACAGGAAAGCTTCACTTAATATATCGTCNACGTGCTTTGATTATTTTAGGAGAAAATGATATGGTCTTACAGGAAAGCTTCACTTAATATATCGTCGGCGTTCAAGCAGAAGTCACGTTAAGTCCAAAAATTCCGATTTTGAGATATCGCCAATTAATGCTCGATAGTCTGGTAGAACACGTGACTTCTATTGATATTCTGTTATTGAGTAATAGGTAAGTCCACATTTCACTAAGTCCTTACGGACACTTCTGTCATCAGGTAAAAATCATTAAGTATTTATCGGTTGTATTTTTAAATCACTCAGTGATGTTATTTATTCGAGAACCCACTGTATTTGTTATTAATTGCACAGTTCATTGTATGCAACTAACAAGCTAACTTGCAATACACTGCATTATGAAGATCTTACTTGCTTGCCTATTTTATTCATCACACATGAGTGTTTGTTTATTGTGCTGATGCTATAAATGACAGAGTCATTCTACCTTTGCTTTTCCTAATTTTCAGTACATGGTTCACATTTTGAATTATGAAGTCCATGTCACATTTCCTAGAAAATTTTGGTTGGGGCACCCTTCCTTTTTGTTTTGTCTTAAAATAAGACTTCCATAAAAATTTCAGAATTTAGAATTATATTTTAGGACTCTTCCACAAAAATTTCAAAATTCAAAATTTTTGGTGAAGTCTTAACATGACACAAAACAAATAGGAAGAGTACCCCAAACAAATTTCAAAAGATGACTTTTTAAGAACCTCCCTCATAAACATGTTAGCACCCTTGCCAACCTATATACAGGATACTGTGATCTGATTAAGTTACGTGAAAAGGGAGTGATACCAAAAGTGTTTCATGATTGGAATAAATTCCTGCCAAAGTATAAGCACTGTAAGAATTTAAACCCCAGAGCCAAGCCAGGAAAGGAATTCAGAAAATGAAATTGGTTTTGTGTAACAAAAAATAGTTTGTCTTTTATTTAGTTGGTAAATATTTAATTCAATGTAATAGGCTATAAAGTTCATGTAAATTATAATATATAAATCAATTTTCCATTGTAACAATATACATTTTTTGTCTTCAATAAAATAAAAATTATTATAAAACATTAGTTTTAGTAAACAGTTATTATTGATAAATAAGTTATATGATCAGTTTACATTTCATACACAAAAAATCAAAACAAGTCCACCAAAAAAATCCTTTTAACTGACTACTGCTGTCAATTAAAACTTCCAATGAATTATTTCATCTTACTATCCAGATATCGATACATAGGTAAACATAATTACTTGAGTTAGAACTTTGTACAGGAATTTTTTAAATTTTTCATGAACAATCGAAAGTTTTAATTAGCTATATCTCAAAATTGTAATTCTGGATTAGATGACTTTTGCTTGAATGCTGATGATATAAGATTCTTATTAGCTACAAGGGATGGGTAATTTATTTGCATTTCACCTGCCAGTTGATGTTTTTTGATACAGAAAATAAAAAAGTATTAATCAAGTTCAAAACGATTTTGCGCATTGATTAAGTTTTACAATTATTTGGACAAATCATTAAATTGCATTAATTTATTTGTTATTGTAATAATAGTTTAACATCATTTACAACGCAAACATTTTTTAAATTATGAACTTGTCTCTCCGGGACAAACTGAGTCTTAGTAGATACAACTACCAACGTTTCGGCCATCATGCTTCAGGACAATCTGCAGAATACGACAGCGACTTAGGTCTGTACGAATCTGACATTGCCCTGAAGAAGGCCACAGCATGATGGCCGAAACGTTGGTAGTTGTATCTACTAAGACTCGGTTTGTCCCGGAGAGACAAGTTCATACTGACTCCGACCGCGGAAGTCTACGTTTATATTTTTTTAATTATATATTTAATCCATTACATATATTTAAATACTCATAATAAAATTGTATATGAAAATATCAGTAAAAATGGTAAATTTATAAAAGAGAAGAAATAATACCAATAAAAAGATTTTGTCCAAGAATAATACAAAAGGAAAGATACTAATAAAAAGAGCATGATAAAGTTGAACAAAATTTAACCCAACTCCCATTGGTCGTAGGATAATTTTTGTTGCTTCAATATTTGTGTAACATACCAAGTTGTTCAAAATTAGAAATTCACACTATCAATTGTGGAGGATCCCTTTTAAATTGTTTAGTACAAAAAAAATACTTCTTTTATGACATTCAAAACGGATATTATCATCAACTGATCTTTTGCAAATCAAAAGGAGACAAACTATACAGCCTTCCAAATAATTTCCACTTTAATATAGGACATTGCATATATTTTCTGCATAATGCAACATTTAATAACAAAAATGATGGGATAAATAAACGTATTTCAGCAATTAATTAACATACTGTGTACTTTGTAATACCGTTGTTTTTGTCATTGCAAGGACCACATTTTAAAATTATAAAAATAAAAAATAAAATGCTCTTTGGAATAATAATTGCATAAAAACAAAAGTGATTTTCTTAGTTTTTTGAAATAATTAATAAACAGGTTTGAACCTACAATGTCTCACTTTTTTGGTTATATTAAGACCTATTACTCACTCATTTAACTTTTTGTCTCTGATCAATATATGAGTTACTAGACATGAAAAATTGCAAATTTTGAACTTTGAGGGGTTATTGGAAAAATGCAATCACCCCCACGACACTTCAAAAGACATGGAGGGATTTAGACAACTGCACACAATTTTTATTTACATAACGTGTAGGAACAATAACTCATCAGCTAAAAGTGCAGTGTATTCCGCTAAGCTAATGTGGCTGAAATATGAACTGAAATCTTGGAATGATAAACATGAACAGCTAAATCAAGAAAAATATGGCTACAAGGTGAACTATTTTCCCGTCTACATCCAGCTGAATGGCAGACCCTTGATGACACCATTCATGGAAGAACATTCCATGTGGCAGCTCAGGAGAAGAAGAATCAAATAAGTAAGTTGAACCACCTGGCATACCATAGTAATTTTAAAACTGAAATTCCACACTCAACTCAATCTTTCTATCCCTGCATTTCAAACCTTTCTTCTCACAATTTAACAATTCTGAATTATCTGTCATACCAATTTTGTCTTTCTAAAACCATTAATAATCACACTATCGAACAACTTTGTACACACCTTAACTCCAATAACATTCCTTCCTATATTAAAACTGTTTTAGCACACCCCATTAAACAACACTTTCCACACAAACAAGTAAAAATTCATAGTGACACAAGGATTTTGAAGAAAATAAATTTTACAATCAAGGAAAACAACCTCTTAATTGTTGTTGATACATTTTTATCAAACAACGCCGTTAAGCTGAACAAAGATCCCACTTCCCAATACCTAAACAAAATTTAATTGACAAATCCTATTGTCCACCAGGTATCCGTTCAGACCTTTTTAATATTTTGTCCCTTTGTTTAGATATAATTTATTTTTCCTTCAACCACACCTGGTACAAACAAAACTTCGGTTTACCCATGGGCTCTCTAGATTTTTATGGACAATCAAGAAAAATAACATTTTAAACTCAAAGCATCCTCTATTAACCAACATAATTTATTGGCACAGATAAGATGACATCATCGTACTATGGAGGGGTACATTTGACAGCTTAACATTTTTAAAGATTACTTAAATTCCTTACACTCCACCATCAAATTCACTATGGAAATTAAAAAAGAAAAATCTCTGAATTCTTTAGATATTAACAGCAAATATACTTTTGACATTTTTCGGAAACCGACGCACACTGACACTGTCATACATAACACATCTGCTCACCCTACTTCCCATAAACACGCAGCCTTCCACTCAATGATCCACAGAGCTCTTAAAATTCCAATGTCTAAAGAAAACTTTACAATAGAAATTGACACAATCAAACACATAGCTAACATCAATGGTTACACAATTAAATTAATTGACATCATACTTCACGAAAAACTTTCAAAATTAAACACTTCACACTTCACATCTAGAACTCCACTCCTCAAATCCACATTCAAATCTATATTTTATCTAGGACAAATTACCAACAAAATTGCTAACACTCTTTCTTCCATGGGTTACAAGACAGTATTCAAAACATACAAGTCTATTCAAAACCAAATTTTGCGACCAACAGACACCACCCCGACCCTAGAAAAAAGTGGAGTATACCTTCTGTCTTGTAATAATTGTAATGTCAAATAAGTGGGAATGACTTGTAGGAAATTTAAAATCAGAATCATAGAACACTTTCCCGCCTCACACAACAATAGCAATCTATCTCATTTTGCCGACCACCCACTCTTTCAACATTGATCAAAACGTACACATCATTGAAATAGAAAACACCTTCAGAAGAAGATTAATCTTAGAAAATTTCCACATACATAAATTATTAAAACAGAATGTCCCTCTGTGCAATGAACGTATAAGCAACTCCTCTCCTGGAATAACCAATTTACTCACAGGACTTTCCCAGTCAGTGCTCTAACTGAACCCCTCCCACCCGCTGCTCCTTACCAGTTCTTAAATAGCATCCCCTCAAATCCTTCGGCACATTTTCCCTTTGATACTTGGCATTGTCTGGTATGTTCAACTTACTTAGTTATATTTATAGTTTCATTTAGTTGTAGCTTTTAATAAGAATTCACAGATTCATTCTACATTAATTTGTTGCTCTGTTTCCAATACACTCAAAAACTATATTATATTTTAATTAATTTCAAATTTTTATAATTTTAACAAATTTTAAACGTTTATAAACTTAACAATAAATTCATGTACTTTGTATTCTTACATATTATTTATATTTTTGTATTTCATTTTATTGTAGACTGAAGATGCCAGCTAAGCTGGCAAAATTACTTTCTGAATAAATATTTTACTAGTAGACAACACCACATCTTTCATTTATTCTTAAAAATGGTCAGTAAGAAGTCAAAATAATTCAATGAAACTTTGATAACAGCAGGTTTTGTAAATGATGGAAGCTCACATCAGACTTTGTCTTTGAGATGTGCCAAAGAAAAATTTGTTAATTCATACATTATCAAATTTTTAAATAAATAAATAAATTTTACTGATGAGATAGCACTTGCAAACTGTATATGATCATGTGGGAGATAATAAACAAGATTCTCTCTGGAAACAAGCAGGAGATCATCCCATCAATTCCGATTATGGGCCCAAGGGCAATGGCGGATATAATACTAATATTTTAAAAAAAATGAAATATGTAGTTATCAATTTATTATAATAAACTTATATACAAAAGAATTACAAATATGTAAGAAGACTTTCCTTCCTTTTTATCAGTAATGTATCAGGCCTGAGAGTTAAAATGGTACTAGGTATTGATATCTCAACCAGACCCTGCAGGTATATCAATTGAGAGGTGTGTCTCTGAGCAGAAGATGCATTTTGTCACCATCATTGTTTATTATAGTTCTAGACAATATTATGTGACAAGAAACTGCCAATAAGAAACAAGGGATCAGGCGAAATATTATGGAAATCATTGAAGATCTACACTAAGAGCAGATGATAAAAGTATTCAGTCAATGTAGTCATACTAACCATGTTTATTATATCACAGGGTCTATTCAGCAGCATAGTAACCATCATCAGCGCTGTTACAAAAGAAATAAATTACAATAGTATAAAATTATTCAATTAAAAATTGAATAAAGTTATTTGGGAGTACACAAAAAAAGGAATTAAAATAATAGAAATTGAAGACAAATTATTTAATAAGAATAGACGACAGATATGGTGGGGTCTACTAGTACAATATTTATTCAAAAGTCAATGATGCAACTATGAAATAAATTAATATACTAAATATTTTAGAAGATGTAAGATTACTTTTAGAAAGAATTTACAGATTTCCATTTATTCTTCACAACTGTGGAGAATTCTTCAACACGAAAACTTCTATTCTAAAATATTAATCACTAACCAAAGTGACCAAATAAGAAATAAGACCAAACACAAGAAAAGAAAGCAAACACAAACAAAATCTCAATCTTAATTTGGACAAAATGTTATCTTACACCCAGAAATGCATGTAAGGGTTTAGGGAATTAAAATATCCTAAATCATCTTGAAACAGCTAACTATTTTTGTTTCTATTTTAGGGGGATACATGTCATTATTAGGGGCAATAAAATCTTAAGTCCCAAGCTGTAAAAACATTAATACTCCTCAAAACTGTGGTTAAAAGCTCCCAACTGCTTTGCTGCTCAATTCTAGTAAATGAACTAAATATTTACATAATCCCACTTAATATTTTCTATTTGATTTTAGTTCAAAAATGTGAATTGATCATCTGTATTTTCTTCATCATTGCCACATTGCCCATAACATGCAACAGCTCAATCCAACTAGCAACCCATCAAACTTTTTCATCAAATGTTAGAGGATACAAATTTGCGTAAATTATCTACTGTTGGAATCAATATTTGACGTCTAAAGAAAATAGAAAATTGTGTTCAGAATTACCCCGTCATATATTTTACTATATGAAAATGTTTTATAATAATCATAAATAATAAAAATAATCTTTAAAAATAAAGGAATATACTATTTAATTTTTCCAGCTTGAAATAATATAAATTTTTGGATGAAATCAAAATATCAAGTTACAAATAAATAAATAAATATGATCCATTAGTTTTAATCGTCGGGCAACTTCTTGCCCAATCCCATCTCATGCCAGCCCGATCAATCAAAAGTGTTCAGAGAATGGCCCTTGGGCTAAGAAATGTTGGGCACAGCTGACAGACAAATATAAAAAATCAAACAAAAATTATTTAAAAATAATGGAAATAATTATATCTGTACTCATTTGGCAAAGCTGTGTGCATTATTTCTGTAGCCCCATTGATTTTTCTTTGAAATTATCTTCCGACACTTCGATGAGGATTAATGGAATGGTTCGATGTAAATTACTTTGGGAATTCACAGAGGAGTCATTAAAATAAATTATTGTAATTGTAATGATTTACCGGCCACACACACATCAACTCATATTACCAAGGCATTTCCTTGGATGTTGACAATTTGGTACAGATATGTACAAGATATCTTCTGAATCATTAAAAAGAGATATGTTGAAGATACTCTCAAATTACTGAATAATCAACATAGAATAATAAAATTTACTTTGAAAATTGAAACCAAATTTTTTTTACCCTTTTTGAATTTAAAAATTTTTAATTGTGGAAAAAGATTTGAATTTGGAATGTTTAGAAAAGAGACCCACACTGATGATTACATAAATTAATTTAGTTTTAATCCCATGCAGCACAAACATGCCATAATAAATAGCCTTGCTCACAGACTGGTGAAAGAAGAATAATTCAATTTGGAATGTGATTTACTTGTTCAAACTGCCAAATACAATGGATTTTCTAAAACTTTGGTAGACAAAAAAATAAAAATCTTTGTAAAACTAAAATTAGTACAATATATGACCACTTTAAAAAAGCCAGAAAAGGAAACAGTTTACCAAAAATTTACTTATCACCCTGGCTTGCATCAGAAGTTCAAAAAAATTTTCAAGGAAGTAAATATCACCTTGTCTCCACAAAATAAATTAGCATAAAGTCCCTAATTAAAGCTAATTACAAGGATTCCCACCTCAGGATCAGGAATTCACAAAATTAATTGCACAGAAAAGAAAATTTAGTATTAAAAAAGTGTATTTTTGGCACATCCAACTATCCCACAACATGCCCTAAAGGTCTATGGGGTTCGCGGAGAGTAGAGCTCCGCTAATTGCGTAAATTTGACCTCAGTACTAGGAGGAGATGTGGTCAGTATCTCGCTCCGACCGGTTTGACCCCAGGAAAGACCCTGGTACTCATTTTACAGCAGGTTGAGTAGGCCTGGGAGCCAGTCTGGATGTTGAGGTGTGATGAAAAATCCCCACCTCACCAGGGTTTGAACCCCAGCCATCCAGCCAGCAGTTCAGCGCTCTACCCAGTGAGCCACGCTAACTCCATATTTTTGGCACATCAAGATTTGATAAACTGAAAAGTATGCAGTGGCAGCACATTTTTCGGATGAAAAACGTGTAATTGATGGAAATGTAAGATGTTGAAGAACATTGGTGGGCATTTTGAACTGTAGGTTTGGGAATGACTACTTTCAGCAATTGAAGAACCTGCCTGCCACCAGAGGACCATTTGATCAACAGGCGGTAGATGCTTAAGGTGGAAGCAACAGCTTCCGAAACTAGTTGTTGTTAAAAAAAGTAAATGGAGTGCGTAGCTGACAAATTATTTTGGCCATTTCACTTTTAATTATTTAACTATACAGTGGTGGTTTAGTGCTTTCCCAATACCACTGAGTAGTAGAGTTTAAAGCCTAATCGACTGAACTAGGTGAGGATTTCAGATGGGGTTTCCATCATCGACTCCAGATATATGACAGCTCAGTGCCCAAAGTTCCCCTATAACCCAACATCTCTCATCCCAATTCCCTCACCTACGTCACTGTTGGTTGGAAGAGCAGGCCTCATGGCCTGAACCTTGCCATGCAACATGAAATAAATAAATTAATACACTCCTTCAGCAGACTACATTGAGTCAGAAATCAGAATAGAACACACAAGCACAACAAGAGAGAATTATTTTCAACAAACATCCGACTTTATTGTTGTTTTTCCTTGGCACAGCAAGTACACTTTACACCAACAATAACTTTTTCAAGCTTACAATCAATTCTTCTACATTTTATCTCACGACAGAGATCAACATTCAAGAGTTTTGAACACAAAATACTCATTTTATTTTATAATGCTCACAATTAATTAAATACCTGCTGTTCAAACTTGCCCAATTGAAGTAATAAATGCTTTGAAGAATTTCATAACCAAAGCTAGTGACACCTTTTTATAAAATTAGCATACGAAACACTTTAGAGCACTCAACAGATCAATAATGTCAATAAGAACAGGAACATCAGTGAAATAAATTAATACTCTCAGACTTTCTTCCTTCCCTTGGAAAGGAATAATAAGTGACATGTCACTAAGACTAGAGGCAATCTACATCAACCAAATCTGATGTTGGTCAATCTTTTGAATGAAATGACTCCCTTTCTTTTGAAGCCTGCCTCTCTCCTACATTGCCCAACTGCTCTCCACAAAAGCATTCAGGTCGTAGCAATACTATTCACTTTAAATATCCTGGTCACAGAAAAATAGTATTTTTTTTTCTACTTCAACATTACTTAAGAAGCAACAGCACTTTGGCCAACTTCTGTGGGAACATTACTTTCATTCGGAAGTGATCCTAATTGAGAATTCTCAACAGACTCTCCTGTGGTCGCAAGTGAAAGTGGTCGTTTCCTGTTAGGACACACAAGTTATTAGATACAGGTATTTTTCATAATCAAACTACAGAAAGAGACATGCATACGGGGGAAAAAATGCAGAATACATATACACAGGACAGGAAAAAAAAAAAAGATAAATAAAAATTTAAAATCAACTCGCTACAACACAAAATTTACTACAAGATGCTTTGAAAAGTAAGCTATCAAAGTTGAGTTTTTCGACAAATACAACTTTGTATTCCAGCAGAACAACTGGATGCAATATTCCTCACGAAGCACTTAATAAACATAATGCTTGACCCCAAACTGCGTATGCCACGTTCTTTAGTTATTACTATTTATTACACATTAAATAACTTACGTTAATATGCTGAACACATTTCAGTTAATTATGAACTTCAATACATCGTCAAATAGTCGATATTTTCAAACAATACTAATAACAAGGAAGAAATAAAACATGACAATAAAGGTACGTCCCTTCTGAATTAACAAATCAGCTTCTCCTTGTATATTTAAGAATTTCTTTTATCAAAAATACTTTAAAATATTCCTGGTTATCTGACTTATCAGGATAAAATTCAATACATTTTACAATATTTCCACACACAAAAATCAAAATATTATAAGTAACAGGCTACAATTGCTCAACAAGATATTTCTTTAATACATTATATTTCAGTAATAATGTTACAGGAATGGGAGAGGGAAAAATAATAATCAAAACATAACATTAAGTAAATATGTTCATTCACTTCATATTCTCAGTCAATATAAACATGATACAAAAATCTATACACAGAACATGATTGGATTAACAAAACTTAGCTTGGAAAGAGATGAGGAGTGATTTTTTTATTCCTCAAAATATTTGTCTGTCATTAACAACTCAGCAGAAAATCATGCTGAGTTGCTAGAACTAATAATTCACTAACAAGTCCATCATATTCCCTGCAGTAAGCCAGCAACCATAAACTACTTATTTTGGGTTCTGTACCATGTCATGACCGTATTCTCAATCATATTTACATGTGGAAGTGATGGCAGTATTACCTTCACAAAATTTAGAAACAATGAAAAAAACGCATTGCAAGAAAAAGAATTTTTGCTATGTTAAAATCAGCAAAACCAATAGCATTCGAAACATGTTAAACTGAAATTAATTTCAAAATTGGAAATAATAAGTAGTTTAAACAGCAACTGCACTAATGACATGTAACATAAAATACAGAACCATAGAAACTGGCTTCATGTACCTGATTGTGATACTAAGGAAGAGACCTACTGTGTAGGAAGATTCAATAAAATATTCTGTCCCGACGGCAAGTAGGAAACTTGCCGCGACCTCGCCAGCTGGTACGCTATGTCTTCTGCTGCTTCTATACGTCGCAACTCAACCAAACCTTCGCCAGCATCTCCAAAGGACTTGGCCAACATGAGAGCAGCCTGTGCGTCACCCTCAGCAGAAATAACAGCTGCCTTCTTCTGTTGCTCAGCCTAAGACATAGTAAGGGACAAGAAATAAGTTCTTCGTGTTTGCATTACCCGAAAATAGAAAGTAAAAAACGAAACGATTGACCTCTAGCCTCTTGAATATGGGGCATTTCACTTTTTACACACTTTTTCTACAAGTTATTATAGAATTAGAACATCTACATTCACTTCAACTGTGCAGAGAAGAGCATGTGGACTGCCCATAGAAGCATAAGTTGGGTGGAATGTATTGTAAAATGGGGAGAAAAGTGGAATTTCAAGTCCTAAATGCAGTTGGCAGTCCAAGGGGGGAAGTGAATACCATATGCAAGACATGCTGCTGTCGTACAGCAGAACTGGAAAGAACAGTGATTTGAGCAACTAACTCTCACATTAATACATTTCTTCAATATGACGTTTGTCACTCAAATTGATCGTATTTAAGTAATACTATGATTGATAGAAACTGATTAAAGTAAGAAACCTCAAAATTATCTAAACAAAGAAATATTTGACAAATAAAGTAAGTAGGTAGTACCATTTTAACCAACTATTATTCCATGAAAATGGGAATGTTGAATTTGACACAAAGTTCTTGTCATGATGGGAATTTATGACTTTCAAATAGTGACCGTTACATGAAGTTTACAAATGTTGAAATATTATCGAATATTGTGCCCATCTTAGCATTCTGAACTAAAAATTTGTATCGCAATAAATTAAGTCAACTTAATCACATTAAAGGGTACATGAATTCAAATTTTAGTTTTAATACTATACAATTAGACATCAGCAAATTAATACTACATAACAAAAAACTTACAAATACTAATGACAAATATAAACGTAGAAAGTAATCCTAGAAATGTAACTGTTGACTGAATATTACCTTCTCAACAAGGAATCGTGCTTTCTCAGCCTCCTGTTGAGCTACTTGTTTCAATTCCACAGCCTGGGTAAACTCCTTTCCAAAAGTCAAGTGTGTCTACAAACAAGAGAAAAAGAAACATACACTCTGGGAATAGGAAAAATCACATCCAATATTGTTTTGCACATTCTTACTTATGTCACACTGTTATAATACAGATTACTAATTCAAGAACATTCACATACAAAATATCATGAAAGGTCAAAAACAACATTATGGTAGAAACAAGATTCGAAAAAAAATCGTATGCCATGTAATGAAAATATAAGTTTTACTCGTCACTCTTGATATTTACAGTCATTATGATAAATTGTTCTCTCTGCCACCTGTTGCACTAGTAGTCTAGAAAAGGATATTCCAATTTGGCGTATTAACAATTTTAACAATTGGTCACAGTTGGCAATGTTAGTACTGTTAATCCCGGCGACTCCACTTTAAGAAAATTGGTTTAAATGTGAAGACATAGGTGATGGTGGAAGTAGCAGCACTCGCGGAAGGATAAATGAAAAACAAAAATGTTTGGATGTTACCATAATGCTAAATTGGTCCCTCAATATCATAGTAGTTTATGGTGCATATGAAAATTTAATCACACTAAATTAACCTAAGTATTTAAGTTCACAAACAGGAAAGGAATAACAAATCTATCTTTCTTCAGAAATGAATTAAGAGCAACATAATACTCACAATAGAAATATCATCTAATATAACTCCAAATTGAGCAGCACGTTCTGTCAAGTCTTCACTGACTTTCTGGGAAACTATTTCTCTCTGAGTAATTAACTCACCAGCATCAAACTGAGCCTAACAACACACAAATAAATTATTACACAGAAATATAATGCAATTAAAGTAATAGGAGATAAAACTACTGGCAGGAACTTACAACAACAGCTTTTAAAACTTCTGTGGTAATAGATGGTAACACTCTGTCATCGTAATCAACACCCAAGATAGTATAAATGCGAGGTAATTGGTCAGGAACAGGTCGAAAGAGAATTCTTAATGTTATATTAACATTCTGGAGATCTACTCGGAAGAAAAGAATCAAGGTCTATTACTTAATCATAATATAACAACTATGATAGGAAATACTAACTAATAACTACCTTTACTGCCAGTAATGACAGGTACATTTCTTGGTCGGGAACGAATATCAAACATAATAGGCCTTTGAATCCAAGGAATAATAAAATGGGTACCTTCACCAACAACTTGATTCTTTACTCCAGCAAACCTATCGAATATAACAGCTCTATGTCCTCCATCAACTGTAAAATTTATAAAATTACGATGATGAAATAAAGGACATAAACAAATGTGCAACAGAAATTATGTATTACCATTATACAATGCTGAATTCACAACACTTCCAACAACAGCAACTCCCAACCCAAGTTGCCCAATTCGATTAAAAATATTCGCCGCCATCCAGAAGTTGGAAGTAACTAATTCCTAAGAACAAAATTCACATGCATCCCACCATGAAACATGAATAAGTATTGCACCATCTTTCACGTAATATAAAAAATAACACTAAACATAAAAAATATCAATAACTAAAGGCAAGATGTATCATCACACACTTAACACTCACGTTTTATATGATATTATATAATAATTTAACAAATTCACCGGCAAATTACACAACTTCAACGTGATTCCAAGGAGCAAGAAACAACAGACTATCGACAAGTGGGGCGAATCAAAGAAAGTGCAATTCAAGCTCCAGTTGAAAACTTAACAGAAAGAAAACATTTAGACCAGCCACACACGTCCGGTTTCCGGATCAGGAATCCTCGTCAGGTTTCCGGGTCAGGAAATCTGATCAGGAAGAATTTGGAAATTTGGAATCAGAATTCCGAATTGGATATCGATTGGAATCACATATCGATTCAGAATGATCATAATTCGATATTAATTCGGAATTATATACTTATTTCTTCACTGAATGTATAATTTATATGAATTTTAATATTCCTACGTATTTGTTATTTTATTATTATCCTAAAAAAATTGTTTTCGCTGGAAAACAGGACGGTGATTATTAATTCGTTGTTTATCCCAACTACCCCCACGGGTCTTTAAACCTTTTCAGATGCTGAACAAAAATTCATTGTAGGATCGAGAATTGTAAGTAGAAATACACAAACAAAACTTAAACCAAAAAAATAAAACTTATATCGAGTACAAGTGCTCCCAGCGTAGAGAGCCGCCTATGGTCATTTATTCCCTGTATGGGATGTGACTGGTTCACCGGAAAAGGCAGGAGAGTTGAATGTTGTGTATGCGCTTCAGGCGTCGAGGCGAGTGGTGTAGCGTTAACACACCTGCGGCCAAATCAGGGAATCCCGAGTTCGAGTCCCGGTCCATCGCATTTCTAACTTAGCCATAGAGGATGCCAACTAATGACTGTCCAATAGTGTTCAGTCAATATTTTCATCATTTATATTTAAAAATGTTACAGAGCGTTTGGTAAATTTCTTAAATTAAAAAAATGTTACAGAGCGTTTGGTAAATTTCTTAAATTAAAAAAATGTTTCAGTAAAAAAAAAAATTCAGGTTTGGAAATAAACTAAGTTTGAATGGTGCATTAATTGAACTTCACAACAGTTTATGATGGTATTAACGAAGGAAAACAACGCATGCATTTTTTGTTCATACCATGAAAACATTTCAAAAAGTTGTTAATATTATTCTTCAGTCAAGAATGAATGATGCAGGAGTTATGGGTGTACCATATAAATGGTTTGACTCGTATCTAAAAATATGGAAGTCATGTGATAAGAATATATGTTATAGACAGCAGAAGACTATAGTCAGGTGCTGAA
The DNA here is from genome assembly GCA_002313205.1 of Laupala kohalensis. Taxonomy (NCBI): domain Eukaryota; kingdom Metazoa; phylum Arthropoda; class Insecta; order Orthoptera; family Trigonidiidae; genus Laupala; species Laupala kohalensis. Next base: position 1,640,010 of record NNCF01126490.1, read on the forward strand.
TTCCCCAAGGATCTGTTTTGTCAAGTCTTTTATTTTAATGTATGAAAATAGCTCATGTGAAGAGGTGAAACTGCTGCATTTAGAAATGCTGGAAGATATAAATACACTATAGTTGCATTTTACTAAAAACTTTTCATGATAATGAGTCCAAAATCTAAATTCATTATTTTTAATTTATCTCAAAACTCTTATCCGTTATAGCCATGAAAGTGTCATTATTTAAGCTGTAATTCTAATATCTATTGTAATTCCTCAGAAATAGAAGAAGCCTATAATATTAAATACCAAGGATTGTAGACTGAAATAAACATGGAAAATCAATTTTGATTATCTGAAAGTGAATTGATGAAATACTTCAAAGTACCTACTTTACATGCTCAGATATTTCGGTTGTAAATACATAATTTAAAAAGTATTTTTCTTTGATAAACTCTAAAATGAAATATACAATTGAAATCTCAAGACTATTGTGGTTCTTCAAAAATCTTTTGTCTCTAGTATCCAAAAAGAAAAGATAAAAATACCCAGTACCTTGTTGAGAAAAATTAAAATATTACCATTTACCAAATAATATATAAATAAGCATTTAAAATATTCAAATTGGGAAAGAAAACAAAATTAGTTAGGTATATATGGTAAAACTCAGAGATGTTGTAATTTACCTATTTCTAAACCAAACTATACCATTATCTTTTACAAAAAATTATTCTTGCCTTACCCCAAAGTATGAACGTATTCTGTGCCTACTGAAATCAAAATGTGTCTAGTTGGGGAGGAAATTCAATAAATTAGTAAAAAATTATTTATTTGATTTGATTCAGTAGAAATTTTATTTCAATCAATGGGCTGAATTTACTTCGTATTTTGTCATTTTTAATGTTATGTTTGCTTTTCAGAATCAAAATTTGTTTTCTCATTTTAATATACATCACATTGCATACTTTTTACTGTCCAATTCAGAATGTCGGCCTTTCTCTTCCTCTTGAACTATTTAAATACACGTAACATGTATAGTAGCAAGGGATATTGTAACCTGGGGGAACAAAGTTTCAAAATAGTTACTATATAAAATCTTGAGACATGTTCAAACTTAATGTTGAAGTTAGAGATATATGTTTTGCCTATGCATTTTTTACTGTTAAGTTTATTAATATTGTTTTTTTTTTTGGTTTATAATACTTTCCTTATGGAATATATGAGTTTCAGAAATATAATTGTATGACATAGCCATTGACACGATCGTCACGAAACAGACTTTACTTACAGGTTGTACACAACACACACAAAAAATTCACAACTCGCAACGGAGCATGATGACAAACAATAAAATTTTTATGTTAAATTATCTTCTCTGTAACATAATATCATTATACAAATTGAAACAATAGATTTTAGTTATTTATTTGTGATTTTTTAGCGCATAAACCTCTTTTTGGATCTCTCCGAATGAAAATTTCCGGACGCAAGCATTCAGAGCGTCAGGAATGAAATAGGACTTGTGAGTCGAGCCCATCTGTTAACATGATTTTGGACGCATTCGGTTGTCCGACTCCGAATCCTCAATCCTATTCCTAATTCATAAACCGAACGTGTGTGGCAGACCCTGATACAAGCACTGATTCGTTCAGAACGTCAGGAATCCTTCCGTCAAGGCGGCTCCACACGTGTGGAGCCCGAGCAACTGCTCGCCGAATAGCGACTAGTGTGGATGGGTTGCTCGAGCATAGGCGAATATTCGCGAATGAGTATAAAGGTTTTTCTTTGTGAGAAACTGAAATACGTTTAGAATATTAGCTCTTTGAAAGTGGAATCTTATTGCAGTGTTTGGTTATTGGCGGGGAGAGGTTACCATTAACATAGTCATTCACTCATCTGGAACAGTTGCATAAGCAAATAATTTGGTCAGATACCGTAACGAGTCAACAAAGATTCGTTGCCATCCACACATAACAACGTGTTTCTACCCCTACATTCTACCATGAAAATGGGATGGTCACAATTAAATCTTAAGTGAATTCTCCTTCAGGTCAAATCAATTGTTAAGTTCATTTTCTTAATAGGTAGCGTAGTAATCAAATCTCCAAGGTTCGTAGAAAAATGAATTTGTATTAATGTACTTTTTACTAACTCAACTAAGGTACAGGCAGTCTATTAAACAATTAACACTGGTTTCGTTTAGAATTTTTGACGTATTAAGACTGCTTTCCTACACGTTAAATTGCCTTCTCTGATAGTTACCTGTATTCTGCAGGTTTTCTTTGTTTACGACGCAATTGTTATCCAAGTAAAAAACATTACACGATTGACCGCATTAGTAATTAACTTCTTATATATATTGCCCTATTGTCTGGATGTAGGGGAGTCTGGATTTCTCAAGTTTTCACAATTTTTCTATTTTCGTTAGTACGAATGTAAGCTAAGTGTTCAGTTATTTTCTCGTTATTTGGTTTCTCTTATTGATCCGATTTGTGTGGTGACAAAATGCTGAAACCTCTTCCTAATTACCGTTCAAATGATTTAGCATATGGTGAAATAAAATGTTGGTCGGTGAGGGTTTTTTTTTGTTCGACGTTGAAGGTAGTTGTGATTTTGTGAAATGGCGTCCAACGGGGCGAAGTGGCCAGGATCTCCGACCGCTTCTTGACGTAGTACTTGACGTAAGATTTTGTCAAAAATTAATGAACTTCATGTAGTTCATGAACTTCATTAGTACGGCATATTATGCTTAGATTACTCACTCATATAGTAAAATTTGTTTCAGAATAGCTTGAGAAGTATGTTTAAACATTTTAAATTAGTGTGTATGGTCGTAAATTCGAAATTTAAGTATGGTCATCCGAAAATTCAAACTTTTAATGTGACAGTACCTGGATTGTAACTTGCAGAAGAAAAAATCTTTAAATTTAAACTACGCTTTGAGATATCAAACTATGACAATTATACTTATTTAATACTTATTAAATTACTTGGGATATATCACATGTATAAAACCATGAATTTCAGTATAATCCGAACTAGAATAATTCGTGTTTTTTCACACTTTATTCGCGGCAACGTTGCATTTTACATTTTGAAGTTGGTAACATCGTAATTCAAAGCTGAGCTTGTTACTGTGAACAACACATAGATAGATAAAGTTATTTCAGGTTACTTCCGACGTTGTTTATTCGTAGAATGTCTTTCAAATCATCTTGTTTTATAAGGAAAGGCAAAGTAATCACTGAAAACGTACTCCATCAACATATAGCTCAAAGTAGTTTATATCAACTTCAATTTGAAAAATTACACATCAATGCTCTCTTATTTTTGAACTCCACGTATTGGTAAAGTTAGAAGGCCGTGGCATTAATTCTCACAATCTGGTGGCGAAAGATGAAATACGTAAATCTCGAGTAGCCTGACATTTTTTTTTACATTTTATCGAATATCTCATTTCAGATCCCGTGACATTATTGTCATAAGGTTTTCATACCTTTAAGAATACCGGTAAACAATTTCAAAAAGTTTTCAGAAATTCCTACATTTGCTTATGTACTTTTTTAAGTTGAAAACTTTAAGTTGAAAATTCGTGAAACCTCATAAAGGCCATGTTAAATTAAAGTTGCAAATAACTCGCTAATTATTCTCGTGAAGGTTATAAAACTTTGACCATTTGTAAACAGTCATAATAACAAGTTTACGAAATATAAACAAAATCTTACATTTTCGAGTTTATGAGAAGTATAGGTTATTCTGAGTATAGTGTTTAAAAATCATAAGAGTTGAAAAATAAATTCACGATTTATTGTTACAATAAACACGCCCCTAGACAAAGTCTAGAGAACATGTATAAGAAATCCGCCACTACCCNGGAGAAAAACCCGGGCCAGGATGGGGCTACAGAATTTATGTACACAACCGTGCCAATGTTGAGTACACATAAAACTAAATTAATATGAGCCATACGGCAACACAACCATGCAAGAAAATAGTTTTTGAAATTGTTATAAGTTATTTAAAAATTGCTACAGAAATGGCGTGATAAAGTACAAGACGGATTTAACTTTTATTAAAATCAATAAATTCTTTTACAGTGCAGAAGCACTGGTGCAGGAGGTAGTTTTAAACCGCGGATTTGAACAGATTCAATTTCATAATGTCTTTTATATTCTTGGGCAGGGAACTTTATATAACGATTCCCGAATGATAAGATCCTTTTTGGCAAAGAGTGGTTGACACTCTAGGGCGATGAATATTACTACTATTGCGTGTATTGTGTTCGTGAACGAGACTGTTTCGTATAAAGCAAGGGTGG
>NNCF01126490.1:1653650-1707970 GCA_002313205.1 Laupala kohalensis
AGATATGACAACCGCCACACTTTCGCGCCATTAGTTGCATCTCATTCTCACGCCGCGAGGACTATAAGTACGAGATGAGACTGGTACCTGTCGCGCGGCATATCGGCATCCCGCGACGACGGTCGCCAGATTGCTGAAGAAGAAAAGCATCCAGACGAGCGAGAGAGCTCTCAAGTGCTCCGCGGCGACGGAGACCATCTCAGCACGGAGCGTGCGCCACAGGAACGCGTACGCGCCGAGCACCACGTGCACGTACGCGTTCGTTGCCAACAGCAGCAGTGGCAGCGCGTAGCAAGCGTTCAGGCGACGTGCGCAAGCACAGAGAGCACTATGGCGGATGGCAAGATGGCGGACGCTCATGAAGAGAGGTTGCGTCGTATGCTACGGCACGACAAATGTCAGATGCAGAACACAAAGAAATGAAATGGAGAGAGAGAGCCACTGGCTCATGGATTCAAGACCATGGGAGCTATGGAATATAAAAAAAGAGATATTCAGTAGATTCTTTATACAAGGAAAACATTTGCAAAATGTAAATATACAAACGAAGAAAACCATTTCAACATTGCAAATTCTTTGATGATCAAGGAACGAATAAAAAATGTTATCGTATTTTTTGCTGAGTTTTGGTGACCATATTCCATGGAAAATTTAACATTTTTGTTTTTAAAAAAACCCTCTTGTTTGAAGAGTTAAGATAAGAGCCCTCATGGAACAAAACTCCAGGATTCCCCTACACGTTAAAAAATGGCTCTACAAAAGACTGTGAAGCCAATACATATTGTTAGTAACTTGTACACATTAATTCTAGATGCCGATGATTCATATGTCCTATAGTCTTATATTGGACGGAAAGTTCGTGAGCATGCGTACGAGTCCCGAATCAGACTCATCGAATATTTCTGTATTCGTGGATGCATAACTTAGCTTATCATAATGTCGATATTACAGGAGGTAAGTACAAGAGGTGTCTGTCAAAAATATAAACAAAGAACACGGCGGCAGAGGGGAAGAGTTCTGCGGAAGCGAAGGCATCAGATCTAATTATGTGTAATGAAGTAATTAGGGATGGGTGGGCATCCGGACTCAAGCACCCTTCCCCCTTACGATGAGGAAAACCAAAATGCGTTCTTAGATAATAATAATAATAATAATGAGGATTGTGTATATAATATTGTGTAGTGGATTACCGGTATCCCTTCATTGCAGATTAACATGTCACGTGAGCTTGAGAGCATATGTACCGTCTTTTTTTATACTTGTAAAACAGAAGGATATGATCCATCAAAAATTTCACTCTTTCGCTAATCTATGGCATGTAAAATTAAGCGTTGTAAATTTAACAACCTTTTATCCTTAATCCTAAAAGCATCCACAGTTAGAAATAAGTTGTCGATTGCGATGTTGGATAGAATTTTTTGAATATTATCGTGTTTACGTAATAACTTGATGTCATCAGCAAACAGCACCATTTTGCAATGAGGTGTGGTGGATGACATATCATTTACGTACAGTAAAAAGTGGTTAAAGTCCAAAATTGAACCTTGAGTAACTCCGCAAATAACATTGTTGAAGTTATATTGTTTATAGGAGTAACATGAGATATTCACATACCTTTGAGTCCTTGTCAGATGGTTTCATGACCTCGCTTGGCCCATTCTTTCTGATGAGATACAATATTTCTTGCAGTTGACGATTCACACCAAAGAAGAACATTTTAAGAAGATAAGTGAAAAAACAAACTTGTGCACTAATCACGAGATTCAGCAATGATATGAGAATGCCAGAGAAGAAATCTACGAAAGCAGACGTCGCATTGAATTGTAGTAGGAAATAAGTGGAAATTGAATTGAAACCAAGGACAAGCATTGTTCCGACAAAGAGAATGAGGCGGACTTTCCAATAGAGTGATCGACATATTTGTTCAGAGCGATTCCATCCATAAGAGAGAGAAGTGAATTCTTGTAACAATTGAGCGATGTTTTCCCTTTGAAAGAACATGGAGATGTGCAACCCCAACAGCGTAATTATAGACGAATAGGAAGACACATTCACAAGGAACTTAAATACTCTCGTAAAGAAAGTGAATTTGTTGAAGAACATGAAAAGAGAGATCATGATGATTCCTGCGGAGAACACAGCGATGATCACGGAGTAAACGAGGGAGACGACAGTGGCGGCACGTGGCGGCCGTTTACACCACTGCGACGCACTCGTCATAAGTCCCAGCACGCATGAGGCAGCGAACAGCGGCGCAGCGGCGCTCGCAACGTCGCCATTCAGAGTCATCATGAGAAGGTGATTTCCAGGCCCTACAAAAGAAGAAATATCTTAAGGCTGATCTACATTAGACGTAAACGGAACGTAGTCTTAAGAGATACGCAAGGTGCGGACGTAGGACTCACGGCTGGTAGAGCTCGAGTGTCTACAATGTGTTTAGAGACAGCATACGTTCAGCCAATCAAAACTCAGTACGAATGAAAAACGTGTCTTCCTAGAAATTAACAAAACAATGCCAAGTAGCCTAACTCTCATTTAGTGCCTTATAAATTTAAACTACATAAAATACAGACTCCTACACTTAAAAATTTAATCTCACAAAATCAATTAATAATTAACCAAACACTCACCATCTTATAGATGTACTTAAGAAGGTATATTACTTGAGTCAAATGATTAGGTTTATGGTTCGACAAACCGTTTCCCCTCAGTAGTGCTAGTTCTCTGTCAAGTGAAACATTTTTGTACTCGGGGAAAACTAGTGTACACTCAGTGCAGTACATGAAAACACCATTAGAATATTCTAAATTCTCAAATTTATTTTTCATTGTGGTATTTGTAAATGGGAATTGAAGCGCGCTATTGCAGCTCATCTACGATAGTGATAGGAGGTATGAGTTGGGTGATAGGGGCTATTGTTAATACGTGAACCGCTTAACTGTGTTAGTAATAGTTAGATATAGTAGGAGCAGTAGGAAGTGGACAACAGGATGGGGGTTCGATTTTGCGGTAGTCAAAGCTATAAACTGGGACATTGAAGTGAAAAGCTATGAATTGAACCCGGAGTGACTCCTTGGCGATCTCAACATTTACACACACGTTAAGTGAAGACATGCTTGTGATTTATTACATTGGAATAAAGACAGATTATGAAAGTTGAGAACAAAATCACATATTTAACAGTAAAAAAGAAAGAATAGGAATAAGTTAATTGTTATGTTCCCGGAGATAATAATAATAAATTTATTGTCAAAAAACAGTAAAAACTGCGTATGACCACGTGGAGGGAAAAAAACTAATTTACTCTCCGGAAGCAAGCAAGGGACCATCCCATCAATTCCGATCAAGGGCCCTAAGGCAGAGGCGGATTCAAAAAAATCAGCAAAAATTCCTAGATAAGATAAAAAGTTAGCTGCGAGTTATAATACTAATAGAATGTCAATATGTTTGTAATTTTAAGCAAAAGATTACATGTAAGTTATTATCGAACTATACATTATTCTGAGTATAGTGTTTAAAATCATAGGAATTGAAATAACACTAAATTCACGATTTATTGTTACAATAGACACGCCCCTAGACAAAGTCTAGAGAACATGTATGATAAATACGCCTCTACCAGAAGGAAAAACGGAGAAAAACCCGGGCCAGGATGGGGCTACAAAATTTATGTACACAAACGTGCCAATGTTGAGTACACATAAAACTAAATTAATATGAGCCATAAGACAACACAATCATGCAAGAAAATAGTTTTTGAAATTGTTATAAGTTGTTTAAAAAGTACTACAGCAATGGCGTGATAAAGCACAAGACGAATTTAACTTTTGTTAAAATCAATAAATTCTTTTACAGTGTAGAAGCACTGGTGCAGGAGGTAGTTTTTAACCGCGGATTTGAAGATATTCAATTTCATAATATCTTTTATATTCTTGGGCAGGGAATTATATAGAACGATTCCCGAATGGTATGGTCCCTTTTGGCAAAGAGTGGTTGACACTCTAGGGCGATGAATATTACTACTATTGCGTGTATAGTGTTCGTGAACGAGACTGTTTCGTATAAAGCAAGGGTGGTGCTTCAGTAATTCGGTCTTAACAAACACGACCGTTTCATAAATATAAATGCAGGGAAGTGTTAAGATATTTAATTCCTTGAATAAAGGTTTACAAGAGTTTCGGGGGTGAGATTTACAAATTATCCGAACTATCCTCTTCTGAATTCTGAAAGTTTGAATACTCTGACCGGAATTACCCCAGAAGGTAATGCCGTAACGTAAATGGGAGTAAACGTTTGCAAAATATACGCAACGGGAAATACGTGGACTAACTGCGTTAACTAAGATTCGGAATGCGTAACACAATTTGCTTAATTGGGAATTAAGATTGTCAATGTGACAATTCCATTTGAGGTTGTCTTGAATATGGAGACCTAAGAATTTTGTATTTGTAACAGTTTTTAATTGTGTTCCGTTTAAAGAAAGAGAAACCTGGGGTAAAGATTTTGTGATACTATTGTGAAATGACATAGACACTGTTTTGTCAGTGTTTACAATGAGACGATTTGCATGGAACCAAGTCGAAAGGTTAGACAAAACTTTTTGAGCATTGGCGTGTTTACATAGTAAATTAGTGTCATCAGCAAAAAGAACCATTTTGCAATCTGATGTGGATGATGACATGTCGTTCACATACAATAAAAAGAGTATAGGGCCGAGAATTGATCCTTGGGGTACTCCGCAAGTAAGTGGCTTTGTTTCTGAAAGACAACGCTCAAGTATTTTATTTTTAGTATAGGATATTTCTACTTGTTGATATCTATCTTTTAAATAAGAAGTTAGCCATTGATGTGGAAGTCCACGAATGCCTAAAGAATGCAATTTGGTAAGGAGAATTCCGTGATCGATGACATCGAATGCTTTGGATAAGTCAAGAAAAACACCCTGAGGATTTTCTCCACTGTCTAGAGATGTGGTAACATCGTTTAAGAAGGAAAATATGGCGCTTGTAGTGGAAAAGGATTTCCTAAAACCGTGTTGATCGTCAGAGAGAATGTTATATTTTGATAAAAAATCTAGAAGACGCTTATAGAACAATTTTTCTAGGATTTTTGAGAAAGTGGGTAGTAGAGATATTGGTCGGTAATTTCCAATATTAAGTTTGTTTCCTTTCTTGTGTAAAGGTTTCACTTTAGCTCTCTTAAATATATTGGGAAACACCCCTTCCGATAAAGAACTATTAAAAATATTTACGAGTGGATTTAATATAGCGTGGGACGAAGATTTAACAATAAACTCAGGTATATCATCTATGCCTCGTGAAAATTTGTTTTTTAAGGAGCTGATGATTCCCATGACTTCACTGGCGTTAGTTTCGGAAGTGAACATAGAATTGGGTATGTGGGTGGTAATAATTGGAGGACATTGATTTGGATATATTGAGTTCGTTATTTTACCAACTTCTGAGAAGTGAGAATTAAACAAACTTGCGATGTCCTGAGGATTTGACACGATCTTGCCATCGTTTAGTAAAGAAACATTTTCTTCGCGATTTTCAGAAGTTGACGTGTAATTGTTAACAATATTCCACATGGCTTTCATCCGGTTGTTCGATTTTAGTATATGCCTGTCGTTTTCCATAACTTTAGCTGCATAGACTACTTTTCGGAGAATAGTCTTATATTTACGAAAATAATTATGGAATTCGGGTGGCTGGTTATAGCGTTTTGAAAGATAATATAAACGGCGTTTGTTTTTTGAAGAAATTCTTATCCCTAGGGTGATCCATCTATTGTATTTTTTTGTGTTAATTAACTTGCGTTTTATGGGAAAACTAGAGTTGTAATGTTTTAGGAATGTTGAGATAAATACATTGAATTTGTCGTCGGTGTTTTGGCAATTGTAAACATCTTTCCATGTTTCTTCACGCAAATAATTTACGAATATGGATTTATTTATGTCATTAAACTCTCTTGTAAATTTGTAAAGGATTTTAAGCGGTTTTAGTGTATTATTAATAGTCAATACTTGAGCAAGGTGATCACTGTATCCGGCGATAAACACTTCAGAGAGATACGAGATTCCATTGTTGACTATAATTTGATCTAGCAATGTTTGAGATGAGCCGGAGAGGCGAGTGGGGTCATTTATCGTAGTAATAAGGTTGAAGGAGTCGATAAGATTCTTGAATCGATTAACTGGTGAATGTGCAGAGTCGGATGTACTCAAGAAATCGATATTGAAATCACCACATATAACGATAGATTTAGTAGATTTATGTGCGATATGTTCTAAAACATTTTCGAAGTTCCGAAAAAATATGTCAAGATCTGATTGAGGAGGTCTATAAATACACAAAACAACAATACCGGTGTCGGTCAGTTCAACTGCAGAAATTTCGAACACACTATCTACGCAGAAGTTCTCGTAGCCTGTCAGTGGAGAAGATAAAATATCATTACGAACGTAGATACACGTACCTCCGTGGGGATTTTTGCCTTTAAAATTTTGCCGACAGTAAGAACTTGCTAAATAATAATTAGAAATAGCAGTATCGTTGATGTTGTTAGTTGAAAGCCAATGCTCTGTGAGGCATAGCAAATCGAATCGATTTTCGTGTACCAGAATTTCAATGTCTGTCAATTTGTTTGAAAGGGATTGGACATTATGATGAAATATAATTATTTTATTTTCGCAAAGAGTTTGTGACTCACGAGAAATGGAATCGACGTTAGATTGTGGAGAGGAATTTGAATAATATTTGAGAGGATAATATTCGTCATTTTAAATAACAACAAAAATGCAGAAGTTTTGGAATGGCCTCTACCCCACTCGGATGCCCGACGTGACAGCTTTTGAGGTTATACCGTCTCAAACAAAATCTAGTATTATCTGAAACTTCGTAACACATTTAAAATAGGATCAACACTCCAAGTTAGTGAAATCACTGAGATGAATCATTGTTTTCTTGATATTTATTCTACTTGTTATAAAACACAACAATACGAATATCAATGATGAAAAAACATGATTCAGGTACTCGCTTGACTCGTTTGAAGTACACAAGAGCATTAAGTACAAACATGGCCGCCGAGCGCAACGGATTCGTGATTTGTGCATCTGACCTCGAACTAAAAAGTGAAATATCTTTCTCAGATGTCCGGTGGCATATCGATAAAAGTCAAAATATTACGGAAAATTTACTACAAATTAAAGTCATCTTCCGTCACTTTCGTGATTTAAAAGTTGGTCTTATTTTGTAAATAAGTGTTTTCTCCATAAGACGCAATGTATTTCAACATCAATTATAATTGCAATTATTTAATTTAAATGGCCGGTGAGGTATGTTTTTCTAACGTTGACCCACAATAAATACATCTAACTCTGTTTATTCTTTTGCCGATTTCCGATATTTTAGTGATTTCGTTCTACCTACCTTAAATATGTTGAGAGTAATGGCGTAGTAGTAACCTCAACGCACTACTGATCGCACGATTGTGGGTTCACACTGAGTGAGATTTATATCTGGGGTTCCTGTCACCTTAATTTCATTATCAGTTCGGTAATTAAATTCTCCGACCAACCTTTGTCCTTCCCAATTCCTTCGCCAAAACGACGAGGAAGAACAAACCTTATGGCCTGAACCTCGCCATGTCATAAAAATGAGATGTAAAATAAATGTCAAAAAATTGGAGACAATTCTTTTTGTCCGGAGTGTTTTTTTACCCGTTCATCTATTATTACATTTTCAAATTTAGGGTTCAAAAACGATATGACAGTTGTGATTGATACTTACTTAAGTTGAGTTATGGTAATTTTTATTCATCAGTGTGTATAGTAAATGTGATTTGGCAAACATTAATATTGACATTATCACACAATTGCAAAATATGTTTAGGTATTTGAAATTTTATCGGACAAGTACAAGAGAACGAAAAAATGAGTATACTAAGATGTAAGTTAATAAAAATATCATATCACACCTTCAACATTCTCCAATGCAATTTCGTTCCTCTCCGTGGTCATTACAAGGCAACACAAGTACGTGACAATTATTTCACGTATAAATAATAAAGTTCTGTGGATAAATATGAAATTGGATACATAGCTTTTGCGTATGTCACATACTCACCTGAAAAGGGCGCCGGGGTGAGATAATTGTAGTCAATAATTCGCGTGGGGTTCTCCTGCTACACTTGTGGCGGTGATGTCGAAGGCGCCTGTATCCGAGCGCTGATAAGACACAGCCATCTGCTGCTTCGATCTAATGAGCTTGTTTCGTTTCCTCCGCTTATTCGAATCGATGCTTATGGGAGAGGAGGGTAAGGAGTCAATCTAATCTAATGACGAACAGCTACACACATTATATCGGGTTAATGAGGAAATTCATTCCGTGACTGACGCGTAAACATGTTGAAAGGTAGATGTTGTACTACGTTTCGTGATGTTGGATGAGTGCTTGTTCCATGTTAAGATACCAGCGTTATGTATGAGAGATCAGGTGAAAATTACGGGTTCGATAATGTACGCGAATGAGGATTTTAGTTCTTACTGAACAAATATTTTTTTTTTTAAACATGAGTTAGAAAAAAAATGTATGTACTGCATAAAAATTACACATTTTGGAAGAATATTTACGATTCTTATTATAACACGTTTCGAATTAACATAATAAAGAGCAATATTTTAGCTCTCGTCCCATTGAAATAATTTAGTTACATGACAAAAACTGATTTTACAAAATTAATATTTTCTATTTCCTCAATTTCTGTAACATTACACATTGGGGTTTGAAACGTGATAATTTTTTTTTCATGAGAATGCGCCTACAATGAAGGAATACGCAACCCACCGAACACTAGACGCAGAAGCCAATACTCAAAGTCTTCTTACTTTGCCTCGAGAAATTCAACTTCAGAAAAGAAAAAATAATCATGAACGGAAACGCACTGTTTATTAGTTTATATCTATATAACACATTTTTTTCATATTGCGTATTAGTCGCAGTAAATTACTTAATTGTCGTCAACGTAGTCAAACGCATTTTGTAACAGTTCCTTTGACAATAAATTACTTACATATTTATTTATTGTCAGTCTAACTGTCTTGATGTTGGTATAGAACCTGTACTCAATGTAACCAATGATTTTACTTCGCCATCGTCCATAAGAGTAATGATAAGAGTATCTCGCGTTCTGTTGGCAAGACATTAGAACTCGAATCCATTGCCAACCTCGGACACCAATCAATTCACTTCCCCTAGTGGCGCTGTTCTGTACTTTCGGCATCGAGTGCGTGGAACGAATATTACTTTGTCTTTGTTTGTTGTGTAATTAATTTACATTTCTTTACTGCAAATAGTCACTTTTGTGACTACAATTAATATTTATTTTGATATTACTTAAATTCTTTGTGACCACTCTTTTCCAGAAATTTTTCTAGCAAGGTGTTGCGGGACGCTTTAACCTCACATTATCAGCTGATGAGAATGACATTGTGGAGCGCTACCTGCACGCGAGTGAGTTTCAAGGATTTGTTTCGTAGAGGTTGGCAACATATTGAATAATTTTAGGCAAAGTATCGTGACTTTGAGTGTAAGGAAAGACGTAACATGACAACAGCATGTCAGATGCCAACAAACGTTCTACTGACACTACTCATGTTTCTTTGTCCTGACACTAGAGTGTATTAACGTAGAAAAAGCACAGATACACAATCATCAATACCGTCATTTATCGCCGATACGATGTATATGTGGACAACGGAGTTTGCAAATGTACATCATAAAACTTCAAAATATTGCGAATAATGCTGGAAAACAACACTTCGCATAAAATTAGGTTTTATCATCACCGTTATATTAGTCATCGTTGATAAAATAAATATCAACAAGCATTATAGAATTTGTAATACTCCAAGAATCGAAAGGTGAAGCAAGTTGTTTATTTCCTCATTCTAAAGATGTTACTAGAAAATGATTTGTTTCTTATAATTTTATTCAATTCGCTTCTGTTGCAATATTTATTCACCTCATCAAGGGTTTGCACTGATGAATCAATTTTTTTTAAAAATTCGATACATTCAAAAATACTTGTGTATTGTATGTGTTTCTTTTTTTAAATTGTATTTTACATAGGCTCAACCAGAATAAAAATTAGTGAAAAATAACATTAAAATTTAAATTGATGTGTAAACTACAAACGAGGAATGGATTGAGTAGTACAGCACAACACGCAAATCCAAAAGGAAAAGGAGAATTCTTTGGGAATAACATTACTTTGGTTGGTTGTCGGTGGAGATTTTAAATTGGAGTAATATCACCATGTAAGTGGTGACAGAACCCACGATCTGAAACAAAATTAAAGATGTGTACGATCTCCTCCACAATTTGTTTTTACTGGAACTTCCCTTGAGCAACTCACAATTTCATTTTTTGCTCAAAAACGTTTTAGTAGAATCTCGTATATTGGAACCAATTTTGTTGTCAAAGTATACATTTTTGTCATCTTAAAATAATTCTGCTCTACAACTTAAAATAATATAATCAACTGTAGGTTGTGATCGTCATTATAAATTTATTGTTAAAAAATCAGTTACAAACTGCGTGTGACCACTGTAAACTAATCTAGTCTCCGGAAGCAAGCAAGGGACCGAACCATCAATTCCGATCAAGGCAGAAACGGATTGAAAAATTTCAGCACACTCATAACAATAAAGGTAGTTCGGTACGTGTTATGATATTAACATAATAACAAAAAAATTGTTTTTTAATAAAACAAAAAATTTATCACAGAAGTACGTATTATTATCAAACTATAGATTATTCAGAAAATATTGTTTATAAATCTTAACTGTTAAATAAAACTATTTTCAATGTAGAAGCAGTAGATAGCTTTAAAACTATTAAGATCGATTTGTCAATTTTGATCCTAAGTGAAGAACTGAACTGGACACTTTTTCAATCTTTCAAGTGGAATAATTCTTCATTCATTTCGTCACCAATGAATACAATAGTCCACAACCGTCTCCTTCGGGTATGATGGAGTGCCTCCGGAACGTGATACTCAGCGATTCTAATACATCCTGGCCCGGGTTTTTCTCCAGTTTTTAGTAGGGGAAAGGCGGATTTCTTCATTGACGGTAATGTCATGAATAGTTTTGTTTCTACTTATCTATTTTTTTCTGGATTATATATGTACGTCTCTTTAATAAATAGATCGTATTTGCTGAATGATTCTTGTAAATATTAAATACCCCACTGCCCTTGCACCTTCGATCGGAATTGTGGGACGGTCCCTTGCTTCCTTCCGAAGAGTAAATTAGTTTATTTTCCTCCACGTGATCATACACAGACTGCGACAGCGTTTTTGACAATGAAGTTTGTTTTATGTATTCGAGAAACGTTACATTTTAGGTACTGTTTCTTGGAATACACACCAGACGATGTAGAAAGCGTGGAAATTTTAAAGCTTGCTCTATTTTTCAGTACGACTCGTTCAAAATGACTAGCACACCCTAGCGTTATTACTGCTTACTATTTGCGGCATCTGTTCTCTCGAGTTGGTTGCAAGGATAAAATAGTTGTGCTTTTTTATGTTGCGGCGTTTTATGTTTTCTTGATAGTAGAATTTCGTAAATCAATCTTAGAGAACAAAACATTATATTAAATGAACCATTCGTTTTTCAATGTAGTTTGTTTACGTATCCACTGAAATGGAAGCACAGTTGAGGTTAGCTTTTGGTTGCTTTCCCCACCATCCTAGCAACATTTATTTTTCGTCCTATATCGTGCAAAACGTTCATTTCACACCGCCCATTTTATGTACTCGCAGATGACGTCAAGCATGACGTCATCCACTTCTCACCCATTTCTAGTACAGGAACTGGACGCAAATTGTGTGTAAAATGAACCGTGTAAAGCAGACTTAACAAAAGAGTGATTTCCTCACCGAGTAGAGCAGCGTGTGATCGATGGGGAAGAAGTGACACGCCGTGAAACGGATCTGGCGATGCATCAGTTGCAGCGACAACAACTCCAGCTAACAACAGATACAGAGGCAACGAAGTAACTGTAGTGTAGGACGATTCTTAAAAAAACACACACACCATGTTTTGAAATTTAGTCGGGGCACCCTCTAGTACATGAAAAGACTTCCGTAAAAATTTGAGAACTTACATATGTATTTTAGGGGTTGCTGTCAAAGCATAAAATTTTTGCACTAAAAAAATGATTTTTTTTTAAATTCCAGCCCTTGAAATGACAATATATTGAAGTGATAAATACTTACTTCCTCTCGCGTTTCAGGATCTGTTGTCTTCGCCAAAGTTTTGTGAGTCACGATACCCGTCCGTTTCGCCTACAACGAGAAAGCACAACTTGAAGATTTGGGTAACAACGTAGCTGATATTCAGTTGAATTTAGTAACTAACAGCTCCTACGTACATTCACCTGATAAATACCCATATAATGGTCGCAGCGTTATGAGTGAAAATAAAACGGTCTAGCTGAGCGCTGGTCAAATTTTATTAGCCCGTGTGCCATTTTCTATCCACTTTGGATCGATCAGACCGGTAGGGGAGGGAGTTTGGCCAAATGTCATCCGACGAATTAAAATAGTAGGTCACATTTGGTGACATATAATGATCAAAATAATATAATTGAATTTAAAAAAAATTAATTGTAGTATTTGTAAATAGGAAATGTAGCGTGCTATTGAAGCATATCTATATGGAGCGATAGGAGATGGGTGGTTATTGGTAGTAGGTGGGCCTATTACCTAGGTTTACCAACAACTTGGCCCCCACGTGGAGGGGTTAGTAATAGTTGGAGTTGTTGATACTAGGAGGAGCTGTGTAGAGGAAGGAAGGTTTGCTTTTCGGTAGTCACAGCTCCCATGAACTGGGACATTAATGTGAAAAGCTACAATTTTTTCTGGCCCCACCGGGAATCAGTTAACAATAATAATTATGAACAATAATCGGAAACTCGCTTGACTCGTTTGAGATGCACATAAAAGAGCAATAAGTAAAAACATGGCGGCCGCGCGCAACGGTTTCGTGATTTATGCATCACATCTCGGAAAAAGTGAAACATCTTTTCGTACTGTCAGATGACAGATAAAAGTGGTGTAAAAATACCACAAAGGAAAATGTACTTAAATCAAATTAACTTCTGTAACTTTCGTGATTTTAAATTTGGTCTTTTTTTTTGAAAGTAAGTGCTCTTCTTAAGACGCAATGTATTACTCGACTAATTATAATTGCAATTACTTAATTTACATAGCTGGAGAGTAGTGGAGGATCTAAACCGTAATAAAGCGGTTGGGGTAACCGAGGAGCATGTTTGTTTAAACATTATGATTTTACAACGCAAATTTATATTACCTTTAAATAAAATGCATCAAATAAATAATTAACAATTTAAAAACTTGTATTATTAATAAAAACAATTATTCATTAAAGTTATTAATATGGTATTATTAATTTTATTTATCAGATATTATTTTTATTATTGTGGTAATATTAATAATAATAATTATATTATTAATAACAATGATAAATAATAACAAGTAATAACACTTGTACAAATTATGCCATTTATCAACGTCAATTTTATCTGATGAGAGTTCAGGTTCAAAGGAGAGGGGAGGGGTTATAACTTCCTTAGCCCCCTCCCATAGATCTGCCACTGCCGGTGAGGTATTATTTTCAAGTTGAAATATGTTGCTGTGTTTATTCCTTTGCCGATTTAAGATATTTCAGTGATTTAATTCCACCTACGCTAGTACTACGGAGAGGATGCGATGCGGGACGTACTTGAGAGGAGGCCCTCGCACAGACCGCAGCGATCATGACGAGGCGCAGAGCCGTCTGCGCGCAGCTCATGATGCGCAGCGGTTGCATCTGCTTCTCGGCTGAAGCTGTGGCATGGCCATCCTGTCTCGCGTGGTCGTTGAAGACGCCTCCCAGCAACACGAAGAGGCCGCTGGTGAGGACGAGGAATGCGCGCGCCACTCCCAGCAGCGCCAGGGGTCCGAACAAGCGGTCCACGTCTTCTGCGGCTTCACACAACTCCTCCTATATAGAAGGAGTGGATATAACTTAAATTAGTAGAAGTTGGCAATTTGTGTTATGTAGCCATATTGCGTAATTTTCCGCAAAGTAACATGACTTGGAGTATATGAACTGGGACATTGATGTGAAAAGATACAATGTTTTTTTCTTGCCCCGCCGGGATTACTTGGAGGTAAGCAAGCAAGCTAACCCTTCAGCCACCGGAAGGGTCTTCCACCCTTTTCAAGAGAGTTTCCATAACGTACCTGAAGAACCCGAAGCGAATGCGCACGCCGCCGCCGAACAATGAGTGTCCTGGTGAGGATCATTCTGTCTCCGGCATCATCTCCCAACGCCTCCACTTCAGCATTGAGTCTCTGTATTGCCAGCACCAACGCCAGCACCAGGGTCACATACGTCAGCTCCACCAAACACACTTGCAAGTTCTGCACCAGTGCCACAGTGGGTGGGAGGAGACAGGAGACGCCCGAAGACGCCAACACAGTAGTGATGGTCGTCAGACCAACGTCTGAGGATCCCTGCGTAGCAGAGGGTGAAGTTACGCTCAAGTGGCATCAATTACGGCCAGGACGATGGACCGGGACTCGATAGGGATATCCTGGTCGCATGTGCTACCACTGCACCACCCGTCTCGAATACAAAAGACCACCCGCAAACATTCCCCTACAGGAGATAAGTTTATTTTATTTATTTATTTAATGCCTTTTGGCAAAAGGAGGTTCAGGTCATGAGACCTGCTCTTCCACCTAACCATTGGACTTGGGTAAGGGAAATGGGAAGGAGAGATGTTGATTTGCCAGGGAACCTATGGTACGGGACCGACATTTTTCTGGAGCAGGTGAGGGAAACCCCAGCTGAAAACCTCATCTAGATCGTCCAAGCAGGCTTTGAACCCACGCTCTACCGCTCAGCGGGATCGTGGAAGCGAATACGCTTACTACTAGATCACCGCTGTATGTGACCACAGGCGGCTCCCAGTACTGGGAGCACTTGTATCTAGTTTCTAATGACCTAAGCGTCTAAATACAATTTTAACTCAAACTTTTCGCGTCCCTAGTCGGGGAGGAAAGGTCAGCATTTTCATCTGGTCGTAGGTAATGCATTCTCTCCTCCACAAAGTAAGAATTCGGAAGTTGTGAGTTAAAATTACGTAAATGTGTTCCACTTCCGTATGTTCACGGAGCTCAGCAATATTAATGATAGTAATCTACAGACTAGGAGAGTAGAGCTATGAAGAGATGACTGAATGCTGATACGACAGCCGTGGCATAAGAGTTGCGTAATCCCCCCCCCCACTGCATTGAGAGTGCGGTTTCCATCCCCCACTCGAGCGAACTGGGTGAGATTTTCATCTAGGGTTTCCCTCACCTACTACACACCATCGTCGGTTTGGTACTTCTCATTTACGAAAACCTAACACATCTCTTTCCAAATTTATGTGGTAAGATAGAGGACTACGTCTCATGACCTGAATCTCGCTACATTATAAAATACGACATGAAATTTGCTTCGAGCCAATCAATGTGAACTGCCAAAGGTGGCGAAAGCTGTTAGTTCGCAGTTCCACCTTACCTGGCGCCATTATCAGCGTGAGCAACGTGTCAAGACAATTAATTTTATTATCTGAAACGTAAAGGGACATCAGACTATGGCATTTCGATTAGGCTCGCGCTCTGATCACTGAGAAACGTGTCCAATATCTCATTTTATCTCCTGATTGGCGAAACATAACCCTGCTCGTAAAGCAACACGTGTTAATGGTTTGGAAATGAGAAAGATAGATCAAGGGCTTTCAGACAAAGAAATACAAAGAACTAGCATCAGCTCTCTTTCTATTCGCTATGTTAATCTGTTGGAAGGAATAAGTTCTATATAGAAACTGTTTGATGGAACCTCTACCGCTGTACGTGGAGAAGATATGTTTTCCCTACACGTGCAGAAGATATGTGGTAACTTTCGATCAGGTGAGAACGGCGACAAGTCGGGAATCGAACCCGGGACTACTGCTTTGATCGCAGGCTACTGCTTTGACCACTACACCACGCGTTCGCCTTCCACAAGCGTCCGCCATTCCCACGGGGGGAAATAGAAGAAATATGTGCATTGTCTTATCTTCTTTGTAAATGGCTCTTGTTAACGATTCACCGTGAGCAAGATTGCATCACAAGCAGACAGAGCAATCGTAAGCAAGACAAGTTCTCTTGATCAAAATGATGGTAGACTACAGCGGGTTGTGAACCAGAAGGCAGGACTTGTTTGCGGATGGCTCTTGTTTACGATTGGTCGAGTTTAGCGCATTCACACGGGGGTTGGCGAGACCTTCGTACCATTGAGCAGAGGACAGCTAGCACGAGCGCCAAGAGCAGGTTCCGTCGCCATCGCTCGTAGTCACCAGCGGACAGAGGCAACAGACGATGATGATGGCAGGCACGAGCCGCAGCGTTCGCCACTCGACCGTGACACTTCAGCATACGCACTACCGTCACCAAGTGCGTGAGGCAGAACATCACCTCGCACGAGAGGGAGGCGAAGTTGAGCACCGTGGATGAGTCCATCACCCATTTCCTACACACCGTGTGAGACACACAAGCAACACGTCAGGAAAACATTTGAAATAATTGTTTACAGTTTTGTAAATTGTTCTTATTAATATGAAAAAAATGAAATGCGTGTATTCAAAGTTTGGCGAGTCAGGTTTGGTTCGGTATGGAAATACAATCACAGTTAGTCCCAACTCTGAAATTTTACGCGTTAATCAAAATAAATTACAGTGTTAAACTTAAGCTTATAACTGTACAAGTAGATAAAAAAAACTCACGCTTGTTGCAATTTGTCATATAGTGAACATAGAAATAATGACACTCGTTACAAAGAAAGATATGAGCCATGTGACTGTCGCGACACATTCCGTTGCAACGTCTCCGCAACTAATAGTCCAGTAACCAGGGGAATAAAATAGGCCAATTCAGGAAAAAAATACAGATTTTTTTCTCTATAATTCCTCATGTTTTCGGGGGTGCTGAGTGGTATGTTCAACTTTGATACCTCGTAGACCGTGTGCGATTTGAGAAAAAATTCAAATACGTCGACGAAACGCTTTTTTAGTTATTTGTTTATAACTCGAAAAGTACGATCTACTAGGGGAAAGTATACGTATACAAAAATAATGTACATTCAATTTATTACAAATTAAGTATGTACAGAACTTTTGTACGACGAACGAATATTGCGCTAGAGCGCAGTGAATTTTGTCCAAAATTTTGAAATGAACCCATTAACTTGTTTTTCTTGTTATTTGCTTGCTACTCGAAAATTTCACACTTTTAGAGAACATTGTCCAACACAAAAATAAATTACATTGAATTTACTTCAAATTATGTTTCCTGTTGAGTATTTTTCGTCAAACGAACATTTCAGGTGCAAGTCAACATGTCAGAGCGTGCTTAAGTTGAGTGTATATCGGACGTAGTCGCTATGCTAAGAACACCTCAGCGTGAGTTCTGCATTCGCAATATCCTATTTGAAATAATTCAATATGTAATTTATATGCATACATAGACAAAATAATTTTGAATAATTGCCAATAAATTTAATTAGTTGATTAATTTTTAATCAAAACGAATTTTTGTCAAAACGGTGGCGGTCTATGAGATGCCAAACTTGAAAATCGGATTCAGCACCCCCGAAAACATAAGGAACAAATGAGAAAAAAACTTATATTTTTCCCCGCCAAACTACCATATGACTGGACTATAAGCCCATCCGCACACGGGTCCGCAGTGCGACACGACAGACGTCCGTCGTAAGCCTGAAAAAAATGAACAGTGCGCTGAACCATCCGCATTCCGTCCTTTCAAATTAGTCACTTGACTATTTAACAGACGGTCGATTTCCCTTTCAGTATTCATTTACGAGAACTTCGCCAGGAAAGTACAAATAAACCAGAAACACATAGATAATGTCATTTGTGAAATTGTGTAAAAATGCAAATACGGTTAGAGTCGTTATTGTTCGTCGTTTCAAAGAATACTCCAAAACAAAGTTTGTATGTTTCTTTTTAAGTATCACGCTCAGCTCCGACGCCAATTCTGTCTCCGTTACTCGCTCATACGGTGACATTTCCTAATTGTCATTTTAGTTTTTGAAATAAAATAAAGTAAATATGAATGGTTTCGCGAATAACGAAATCTCCACATTTGTTAGCAAGCGCATCCTATTTACTGAAGCGTAATTTCACTGATTACAAATTGACTTACGGCCTTGTCTAGCATTCCTCTAATCGCGACCCATCAAGACCACTGAAAAAAAACCCAACCTGTGACCTTCGCTATTAATGAGACAACGCTTCCCTCTCTCAATGAAAGAACTCATGAGGGGGTATTAGTTTAAGTAAGTCGTCTTTCATCTAATTCAATGAAAAAACAAACAAACAGATTTTATAGAATTTTTGGCGTATTTTTATCTTTGTAATCACTTTTAATTTCTTTTTCCTGAGCAGTGAGGAAATTCCTAACTCTTCTCGGATTTCCCGGTTTTCCTGATCACTCGCCATCGTGTTTAAGAAAGTTGAAAATAGACTTGCAGACGTTTTAGACTTGCCATTTTCGTCAATTCTAAAGTATAAAGAGGAGTTAAAGTCTGACATAACAAAAACACACGAGCAAAGTCGGGACGGGTAACTAGTTCATTTCTATTATATCCAGACATAAAGCTGTTTTCACTTATATTTACATTATAGCTCGACTTATCTTAACCTAGACTAAACCAGTAAAGAAAGAATTTTTTCACGATTACAATACTTTCTATGTAGTACGTATACGAGAAACTAAAATGATAGGAATGGTGGTCAGTCGTAACAATCTGCACCATGATTCAAACATGCACCATCCTAGCGCTCTCCCTCTGCTTCACTCAAAAGAACCGCAATCTCACCGTCTCACCCACACCGCCAAGAAGAACATGCAGAACGCGAATGCTCCGCTCAGAGCTACGTAGGGCTTGAAGGGATGCAAGCGACGGTCGTTGCACACGCGGTAGGGGGCCAAGCCGAGGGCGCGCATTGCCATGAAAATCGGAGTCGCTGCCCACGGCAGGTCATGCGGCCACGCAGTCCCAGGAGCTACAGCTGAAGACGTGGATCGCCAACAGAGCTTCATCGCTAGGGCAAGCACAGAAGAATGATGGAACAACTGCAAAACCGAAGTTACATGTGTCCTAACAGTGGTATTTCTAAATGGGAATTGTAGCGTGCTTATATTACAGATTATCTACAAGGAGCGATAGGAGGTAGGAGTTGGGTGGTAAGTCATTGTTAGTTGGTGGACCGGTTAGCTGGGTTTACCAACAACTTGGCCCACGTGGAGAGGTTAGTAGAAGTTGTTAGTAATAGAGTTATAGATACCAGCAGGAGGTGGATAGAGGAAGGAGGGTTCGTTTTTCAGTAGTTAAGCTATATGGACTGAGACATTAATGTGAAAAGCTACATATTTTGCGTATATTTTGCAAACGTTTACTCCCATTTACGTTACGGCATTACCTTCTGGGGCAATTCCGGTCAGAGTATTCAAACTTCAGAAGAGGATAGTTCGGATAATTTGTAAATCTCACCCCCGAAACTCTTGTAAACCTTTATTCAAGGAATTAAATATCTTAACACTTCCCTGCATTTATATTTATGAAACGGTCGTGTTTGTTAAGACTGAATTACTGAAGTGCCACCCTTGCTTCATACGAAACAGTCTCGTTCACGAACACAATACTCGCAATAGTAATAATATTCATCGCCCTAGAATGTCAACCACTCTTTGCCAAAAAGGACCTTATCATTTGGGAATCGTTCTATATAATTCCCTGGCCAAGAATATAAAAGATATTATGAAATTGAATCTCTTCAAATCCGCGGTTAAAAACTACCTTATGCACCAGTGCTTCTACAATGTAAAAGAATCTATTGATTTTAATGAAAGTTAAATCCGTCTTGTACTTTATCACGCCATTGCTATATTACTTTCTAAATACATATAACAATTTCAAAAACTATTTTGTTGCTTGATTGTTGTGTCTTATGATTCATATTAATTTAGTTTTATGTGTACTCAACATTTGCACGGTTGTGTACATTAATTCTGGACCGGGTTTTGCTCCGGTTTTCCTTCGAGTAGAGGCGGATTTCTTATACAGGTTCTCTAGACTTTGCCTAGGGTCATGTTTATTGTAATAATAAATCGTGAATTTAGTGTTATTTCAATTCTTATGATTTTTAAACACTATACTCAGAATAATCTATAGTTCGATAATAANCTTTAGTTCGATAATTTGTACATGTAATTTTTTTTGTCTTAAATTACGAACATATTGACATTATATATGTATTATAAGTCGCAGATAACTTTTTATCTTATCTAGGAATTTTTGCTGAAATTTTTGAATCCGCTTCTGCCTTAGGGTCCTTGATTCGGAATTGATGGGATGGTCCCTTGCTTGCTTCCTGAGAGTAAATTAGTTTATTGTCCTCCGCGTGGTCATACGCAGTTTGTACTGCTTTTTTGACAATAAATTTATTATTTTTTTATTACAATTCTTTTCTGGTAACCATGGGGAATTTATTCATTGTAGTATTTGTAAATGGGAAATGTAACGTGCTTATATTGAAGCTTATCTACATGGAGCGATAGGAGGTAGAAGTTGGGTGGAAGGCTATTGTTAGTAGGTATGCACATGCAAATTGGTATAAACATGCTTCAAATCCAGTGATGACTATAGGTAATGTAACCTTGCTTTACGACTAGCAGATACATACGGATAGAACAATCTTGGCAAACAGGCCGGACATAGTTACAGAGAAAAAATCAGTTCTGTTAATACATATATCTGTCCCTTGGGACAAAAATATAGTGGACAAAGAAGCTGAGAAACGCCTTCAATACAAAGATCTTGCTATTGAGGTTAGCCGTATGTAGAAATTGAAGACAGAGGTTATTCCCGTAATCACTGGGGCTCTGGCAATGAAACCTTGTGGAATGCCCACGAACTTGGCGATGATTCTCGGTACACTGCTTGGAAGGGATATTCAGGAAATAGCTCTCTTCGAATCTGCATACATTCTAAGGAAGGTTTTCTAAATTACTCCACAACATATTACCTCCTCAGGTAACTGCTTGCTCTCTGGAGAAAATATGAAAAATATCAAAAGCCTCTACATCATTTAAGCCGCGCAAGAAGGGATGATAATAATAATGCCTTTATTATGTGAAAAAATTAGAGACAAAATTAGGAAGAGGAGAATTGTCTTTTATGGACACCTCAAAAGAATGGATGACGAAAAACTGACAAAAAATTGTTTAATTATTTTGGAAAGTTGAAAATGGATAATACCTGGTTTAAGGAGACTGAGAAAGACATGGAAGAACGTCGTATTAGTGGATATACAATCGAGAATAACCTTTTGAAAAAGATTGCGAAGGAGTAAAGGTTTCCAGGAAAAGACTAAGAAAAAAACGGGTGCAAGATGAACGGAGGAAAGAAAAGATGAGCATAGAGAAAGAATGTTGGAGTGGTGGAAAGAGAAGAAGAAAGGAAAACCCAGTTGAAATGATCGTAGTCCAAAGAGGCTCATACGAATAGTAGTCGTAGCCTTTATTACGTGACGTGGCTCGGGTCATCTGACTCGCTCTTCCGCTAAATACGTAATATATAAATTTATAATAATAAACATAAGCGATACACTTACTTTTTACAGATACAATTACATAAATCAAAAATTCTAAATTACAAATACAATAAGGTACAAATATAAAAACTTAACAATTGAAATTACGAATACAAAAACATTTTGATACAACGACAGTAAGAAAAACACTAATATATTACAACATTAACTAAGAAAACTGTTTTTAATCTTGATAATATTTTAATCCACCTTTGTATAAAAGATTTTTCATGCAAATCAAATCAAACTTTTAAAATACAAGAAAAACTAGATTAGATATAAAAGAAATAAAAACTGAAATAATACTTTTAAAAGTAATTTTAAAAGAATACATATTAAAAGAAAATGTGGATTACCCAACACAAATCATCAATGATTTTATTTTACAGATTCCTAATATGACTTTAATTTTTTATTTTATTTTTGTATACACTTTTCTTTCATACTACTATTGAAGGAAATTTCTCAAACACTTTTTGAAAATTTTAAACGTATTACCGTTTCTAATACACGTAGGATAAATAAATAAATATATATAATCTTTTAATTATAATAATATCATATTGTATACTTGCATTTGTGTTTATCAGCTGTTTGGTTTGCAACGACTTACCGTGTTAGTATTATGCTACGTACCAGAATATGAAGTGTTACAGATGAATGATGGAAGGTTTTACCTTCTCCACTAGGAAAGTAGAATGTTGCTGTCGATCAGGGCGTCCACTTGTTGCCTGTTCGTCTGCTCAACGATATAAATGAAAGTCATTCGTACGCCACATGACGTTCGCAATGTTTCAAGCATGCTCCTTTAATCATAAAAATCATGTGGGTACTTCCTTCATATTAAAAAGACATTTGTCTTCATTTTTCTTTTCCAAGGAAATTAAGTGTAACTTCAATGCGTTCCAATATGAAAGCAATTACTTTACTGGATGACGCGAATTCTATAGCAAATGTTTCTTTTTAGAAAAAGAGAAAAAAAATGAAAATACCTGACGAAAGGTTAAAAAGGATAAGCAAAGAACATATGCAGGGAGAAAATATAAACTCTTTTTTGATTGTTTTATTATAGTAGTAGAATAATGATATTTTAATACAATCGTAATAATATTTATCGTTCTATACATATATTGACACTGAATCCCAATGATTTTTATTTCTTGAATTACATGAAGCGCATCATTTCAGAAATGTTATACATCACAAATACCAAATTTGCTCTTAAATTACAGATGGACACTGAAGAATTGCATAAAGAATATTATTTTAATTTTTAATTCTTAGTTTAAGGAATTTAGTAAAAAACATGATATTGATAATCAAGTTATTATTCTGAGTTTGTTTATCCAATGTAATTTTCCCCTTTTAAATTAATTGGCAATTGTTTGATTCTGATGTATGTAATACTCATGTTTGTTCGGAAAATAAGTATGCATTTAAATAGTGATGTATTGTTGACCATTGTTGTTCCTAGCTGATGTTATCACAACTAACGTGAGCTTATTGCCTGAAGATGATCCACACGAAGGATTGAAACGTGTTATTTTTTTGTGTCAATATATGTCTGCTCATAAAAAATAGTCGTTTGATTTGGTAATTGATTTTTATTTCTGTTTGTTGGATCCGAGTGAGAGCTGAATTTGAATGAGAATGACTAGGTAAGTAGTTACAGCTCCAACAATCTGTAACACAAACATTGTTGCGTTAGAAATGTTATACGATGGACATTGCCTTTTAAGAAATGAATTATCTCGTATCCCAATTCAAAGTTAGCTTACCGAATACAGCAGAGAGAAATCGAAGGGAAAGAAGCCACAAGCCGAGAACTGCACTCTACGATGCAGGAGCTGCAGTGACAACAACTGTAGCTGCGGAAGAAATGGGAGAAAATATGTGTCAAAGAAGTGGAATTCAACGTTACATTTCGCCTTACAATTGTTAGACAGCGATGTTTTACAGATAGTTGAAAATGGGTTGTTAAAAAAATCAAAATTGTTTGCAACTATCGTCTTATTGGTGTATTTCTTCCTCAAAGATAGAATGATGATTCTGAAACAGCGTATAAAACGTACGATTCGATAATAAGTGCTTACATCATTTATAACTATACTCAAAATCATGTAACTTTACCGAAAATAGTGCGGTATGGGTGTCAAACACGAATTGCCAACGTCTGCGAAACAAATGGAACAAATTTCAATAGGAGTCATTTGTTGTTAAAAATACAGTAACACTAAGACACTAACACAAGAAACAAAGACCCAAGGTAATATTCGTTCCATACGCTCGATGCAGAAAGAAAATAGTGCCAGAGAATTGAATCGGTGGTCGGTGTTGGCGATACATTTAAGTTTACAGACATTCGAACGTCCTACCAATATAACGCGAAGTACACTTATCATTACTCTTATGGGCGTTGGCGAAGTAACACAACATCAAGCGAGTAAGAAATAATAGTTTATTGTCGAGGGAGCAGTTAGAAACTGCCTTTGACCAGGTTCAGGGCAATCAGCTAATTTGCTGCTACAACTTGACAATAAACGTATAAACACATTTCGTTCACGTACATTTTCTTTCTCTTAGGTTATACTTCCTTCGAGTAAAGTAACATGACTTTGGATATGAATGAGACCGAATCTTGGTTCGTTCGCAACGAATGTGGATCGTTCGTAATGAGGAGATGGTTCTTATAACAAATTGACAAAAAACCCAGTCATGGAATCAGAACCGCTTACGGTTCTCACGTGTAGGTATGTACATTGAAGTAATTGAATTAAATTCCTTAAGTATTGCACTCCATTAAGTGAACAATAATTAAGGATTAGAAAACGGTCATGTAGTTTTCGTAATACACATCAGCGCTGTCCAAATGGCCTACAAGACATAGGCGGGTTAAAGTACACATTTCATCAAATTTTTATCTGACGTTGGGGGAGAGCACAACTTTGTGTTATAAATAGGCCAATTCAAACTATTTCTCAAATCAGGTAACCGTGATTCCAATTGCCGAAATCATATCGACCAATAATGTTAGCAACACTAGGCAAAATATTTGACAAAATACTAACTACCAGGATACAGAATGAGGTACGAGGAAGACTGAATAGCAATAAATTCGACTTTACAAAAGGTCATTGCACGGAACAAGTAGTCGAGCGGTTCGTGAACTAAGTAAGGAGTCGTCGTGAGAAATACACACTAGTCCTTATCGACTTCGATGGAGATTTATACTCTGTGCAATGGACTATTGTATTGAAGTAGTATCACCCCTCGTACTGCGCATAATGCAATATTATTTACAGAATCGACATGTGGTACTGGGTATTAGAACAGAAAAGGTTGCCCGCAAGGAAGTCATTCGGGACCAATTTTATGGACCACCCTGCTTAATATCGTACTTGAAAAAATCAGACAGAGGTGAGGATAGAAATACTTGTGAACACTGGCGACATAGTGCTGATAGTAGATGGGAATGGTAGACGAAAAAATAAGTGCCGAACAGCTGGCAAAATTTGAATGCGCTTGCACAGACATAAAGTTAAATTATCTCGGACAAGAACTAAAGGAATTGTCTTCGGCTATGTGAACCGAGGACAAAGTCGGAGAGATCCAATAATTCGATTCCCTGCGACTCAACATGAAGAAAAGAGTTAAATATCTTGGAGTATGCATCGACGAACGTTTAACATTCAGTGAGCAAATTAACTACGTGGGGGAGGTCAAGAGAGTCGTTAATGAGAATAGGTATTAACAAAAATACGATAATGAAACAACTACAACTCTACAAAGGAGTGATAGTGCCGCAAATAACATACTGTGGAGCTGTGTGGCATGATCGGAGTAAACTCCGGCACTCAGAACGGAAGTTGAAACAATACCAACGCCTGAGCCTGATTTTATGGAGCGGTGTGTACGTCTCGACACGCGCACTGCAAGTACTAATGGGAATAATACCAATAGGTCTGGAGTTGGGCCGTCACTTATTAAGGTATAATGTGCGTCAAAATAAAGAAACACGCATAGGGAATGTGATAATACACGGAACTGAGCGAGGATGGAAGGGTAGGATAAGTAGGGAGCTCGTTACATGCTGGAATATACGATGGAAGACGGTGAAGGAAGGTCGCAGGACATGAATTTATTCATGATATCAATTTCAGTTATTAGAACAGAAAATGGTTTCGACCTTCGTAGCGGGTACTGGTGTTACTAACTGGACATGGTCACTACAATACATACTGGGTGAAGAGAAATTTACGGACTACAGCAGACGGTGTCTGTGGAATGGACGAAGACACAGTGGAAAACATACTACATAACTGCGTTCTGACGGGAGAGGAGAGAGGACGCTGGATGAGACAACTAAGGCGATGAGGACTGTACTATGACGGGGACATGACAAAACACATCGCAACGAAAGAAGTATTTGAAGAGTTCGACGAATACGTGATGACATTAAGGAAAGCGTACAAGACTAGATAGTGGATGACTAGACCTCGTGGTGGGCAATACTAGCCGGGAAAATAACAACATGGGAAGCAGACGTAACATAGACAACGACGAACGACAAGATATTGATAATGGCTACGCAAGGCCGAACATGATGAACCACCGGCGACAGAAACAGAGGGAAAAAAACGACAACAAACCATACCTAAAATAAAAGACATGAGAGAGAAAGGGCGGTGCATAATGAGCAGTTGGCCGAGGTACTGGGAAGAATGTAAAACGAATATGTAAAAATAAATGTAATGTTATAAGTCTATGTTGTCAGAATTGATATTACATGTGCCATATCCGGAGAGAGAAAATAAAAAATTGTATTGAATAATCCCGTCATACATTAAAATGTAAAGACATTTTATCATAATACTCAATATATAAATGTATTTTAAAATAAAGAAATGTACTATTAAATTTTTCCAGCTTGAAATAATATAAATATTTTGATGAGAATCAAAATAACACGATAGAAATAAATAAATATGACCCACTTTGTTAAACCCCATGGTGTGCCGGACAGATCGAAGGTGTATAGAAACTTTCCCGAGTGCTAAGATACGTGGGACAGCGCTGAATCACATGTTAGACATAGTTGCAACCAGTTTCACTAAAACTTTCGGGTTTAAATACACGGAAGAGTGTATCGAAGCTGTGACTATAAGGAATCTTCTCTGTCAACTGATTGGTATGGATACATTTATTGTAATTTCAATATTAATTTATTTTTCTGTTGTATTATAGGACTGCATACATAGGAGTAACGTATTTTCCACTTACTTCGTGTCTCACACCAGGATCGTCCGTGCTCAACAGAAGATTATGCACCAGTACAGCTGATTTGTTTGCCTAGAAATCAAAATTAATGTCTTACTTTTAAGATACAGAATGCAAAATTCAATTTGATAGAACTTTCTAGAAAGTTATGGATCTCTTCTTTTTATATTTTAAATTTGTTTTAAAAGAATGTTTATAAAAATTTGCATTCAAATAATATGAATGCTAGACATATCTTACTGTATCCGAAAATACCTGTAATTACAATGATACTTCAATAATCTGTATTTATTGTTTTTTTTTTATTCTTTAGTTTTTAAATCAATGACTTAAGAAGGTAGGACTTTTTGTTTCGGTCCATTTTTT
Organism: Laupala kohalensis; assembly: GCA_002313205.1. NCBI lineage: Eukaryota > Metazoa > Arthropoda > Insecta > Orthoptera > Trigonidiidae > Laupala > Laupala kohalensis. Next base: position 1,681,073 of record NNCF01126490.1, read on the forward strand.
TATTTTACATCCACAATGAAAAATTATATCTACTCGCAAAAAAGTGGAGTGACGTAGAAAATAAATTGAAACCCTCATATTCATACAAGACATGGTTTCTCAGCTCTTGGCGAGGCTCTATGAACCTACACTTAAAACGTAAATTAAGGAATACATCGAAATTATTATTGGGCACAAAGATTTCATAATTAATTTAGGAGGGGTTGATATAGAATAAAACAGATTAATACTAGTTAAATCACATTGCATTCCACTTATTTCGAAATACACATTGTATCACGAAAAACGCATAGATTTTTGTGACATGAAAGTAACGAATCATTGGAAGTGGTTCACAGAGACAAACCAATCCTCTTAAAAAGCAGGAAATGATAAAAGTTAATTTATGCAGAAATGAGTTCTAGGCACCAACCTCTGCAGTGACTCGTTCGCATGCACCCAACACGAACACCACGTGACCGATGTAAAACAGCATGAAGAAGAGCATCAGACAGATGTAAGGGACGGTTCGAGAGGTAAGTGAGGTTAGGTCGAGCAACATTCTAGCGAGATTGAACGTTGAATACGTCACGGGGAAGTATGCGTGAATCAATATGAAGAGTAACCTCACTGAGAAAGCCGCCTCCAACGCGCGAGCTGTGGCTCGGACGTCTGCGAGCAGTTGAGCAACACGCCTCACTTCCGCGGTCATTTCGTTTTCCTCCGGGCCGGATGACGTCTTCTCATCGACGCTAGTTTCAGTCACAAGTTTCGAGGTATGGATGTCTTCTTGGTATTGGAACTTGTGAAGAACCGTTCGGGCAGAAGTGGCCTCTGAAGTATGACTTTGGCTGATACACATGTTCTCAATGACATTTAATCTGGATTCAGATTTGCGTGTTTTTCGATGGACGATCCCTTTCAAATGACGAGGCAATATGGACCTCTTGGAAGTAACCGACTCTTTATTCTTAAATGTCTCATTTACATTCTCAGTTAAGTCCTCTATTGTGGAAATTTTCTTGAGACTTTTCACCTCGAGGGACACAGGTTCTGTTTCTTCCATGTCAAATCTCAATGGAGGAGATTTACTAGAGGTTCGAACTTTACGTGACAAGTGATTATCGAAACGGTGCTCCAACCTGTGTTCACTTCTCGCATTCATCGGCACATTTCCGTCTATAACACGAATCAAAGAGACATCAGACTTTTCTGTAGACAATATGTTGAATCGAAGAGACGTAATGTTGTGATTTTTTGCGCATTGATCCACATTAAAAATTTCGTTCTCCGTATGAGAGACAGTGGTGCTTGGAAGCAGAGCAGCCAAGCGGAAGTTGGCCACAGCAAGAACTGCTTGTAGCATTCGTGCTTGTGCGGTGAAAAGGGATGACACAACCGCAACTGTCATCAAAGTGCAGATGATGTTGAACGCACGAATCGATCTCAACCAATCCGGATCTTTCATGGCATGACTTCCTAATAAAGCTGCTGTGCCACACGCCAGCAACAAGGAGACCATCAAATGAAACACCTAAGTCAGAAAATTAAAAAGAAAATACAATATATCATATCGTACAACTCTAGTACTCGCCCTTCCTAAACCAGAAGAACTCATTGATATAAATCATCCTAATCCGGGTTTTTCTCCGGTTTTCCTTCGGGTGGAGGCGGAGTTTTAATACAGACTCATTAGGTCCTTGTCGAGGGACGGCATCTATTGAAATAAAATTCTCGAAATGTGTGTTATTTAATAGTTACGATTCGTGAACAAAACTTTCTGAATAATCTATGGTTTGCTAATAATACGTACTTCTGAAATAACTTTTTCGGTTTCATTAAATACAAATTTCTTCGTATTACGTTAATTTTATAACACAGAACTACTTTTTTCGTTAGGAGTGTGCTGAAACGTTATACCCACTTGCGCTTCAGAACCCTTTTTCAGAATTGATGGGATGGTCCCTTGCTTGCTTCCTGAGAGTAAATTATTTTATTGTCCACCACGTGGTCATGCGCAGTTTGTAACTACTTTCTTGACAATAAATTTATTATTACTAAGTTAGGTTCCACCTATTCTAAAATACGCGTATTACGCGTAACTCATTAAGAACCTTTCAAGTTTTCTGTGAGTTACCAATTTAAATTTTGTGTGGCAATGAGTACTATCATTCCTTAACTTAGACCGCAAGACGTTTTCAAGTCGGACAGACATTTTATTCATTTCTGTTTTTAATTTGATATATCTTTATCCCCCACAGTGGCATTACATATAGATGTTCCACCTTCCAAAATGTATATCTAATTTGCCACTCTTGTATACAAAACTGTCCTGATTTTTTTACGTTTTCTTGAAATAAGTCTGTCAGATAGCATACGAGTGCCATTTTCTTAATCTAACAGGTTCGTATTCGTCTTTTAAAATTTGTCATTATCCGTGCCAGACGAATAAAATTTCCTGCCTTACACCACCAGGATAAAGATTTTACTGCAAAATGAGCAGGTACTGGCTAGAAAAGATGCATGTTTAGGAACAGGGAACCGAAATATAAAAGCATATACCGTGTTTTTAGCCGTAATTCGTGTTCCCAATAAACAGATAGTTCCTATGGGATTTCATCTGTCCAGGTGACCCCGCGTCGAAATTATAAAAGATGACTTTGGACCATCGTGTTGCACTGAAGATGACCGCAACACGATGGTCGAAACGTTAGCTTTTAATATTCCGACACGGTGTCACCTGGACACCTTAAACCCATCGAATACTTCGCAATCACATAGATCCCATTCCCTCTCATGGAGATATGAAGTTCGCAGGGGGGAGATAGGANCCCATCGAATACTTCGCAATCACATAGATCCCATTCCCTCTCATGGAGATATGAAGTTCGCAGGGGGGAGATAGGAACTGAGCAGAAGATCGCACCTGTGCTTTGCGTCCTTTTGAGAAGAGGGGGGCGAGGCGTTCTCTTGGCAGACGAGCACAAAGCGTGTACAACGCATCGACCAGCACCGTGTCTTTCCTGCGTCCTGCCAGCGCGCATACGTACATTGCGCTCATCAACAACGTCTGCGACGCGACAATCGTGTTCATCATGATGCGCACCAGCGAATCCCAGCGCAAGAAGCGCTTCCCGTACAGGTACACGTTTACGCCGTAACAAGCGGAAGAAGCGCTGGTGACCAGCGCCCACAGGAGGAGGTACCAGAAGTTGGGACGCAGTCGAGGGCGGGGAAAGGTTGAGGTCTTCGATGGCGGGGAGCGACAGACGCTGGTAGCCAGCAGTCCCAAGACACGAGCGGCCCAGAGCAGAGGTTCGATCGTAGCCACGGCATCAACAGGCTCAGTCATGGTGTACCGCAAGGATCGATCCTGAGAGCTAAAGATTCGATCTTAAGGTATATTTCCTCTTGTATACATGTATGAGCTACTTGTGTGAGATTTCAATGAGCTACTCAATTTGAATGAGCTAGTACCATATAGTTACTCTTTGACATATCGCGCGTAAGATCCTCGGACAAATCCTGATACATTTTGTATGAGCTTCATTCAGGATATACATGTCGCTCATCGAAGTCGTAAAAGTTTATGCGCATGCCCACAACCCACGGCCAGTATGCGCTCCGCCATGTTTATTTACATTCTATCTGTGTTCTTTCAAGATTATGCCATTGTTGTCATACGTTTTTCTCATAAAAGGTTGGATTTTTTTTGTAGATTAGTATATCAGTTTGTGTCCTTCCCACGCGATACTCCAAGAATTTCCTGACACAAATTGCGAAGTGTAAACGCTGCCGTATGAGGTAGAAGTGTCTGAGCTCATACAAATCGCAAAACTTCGAAAACTTGCGTAAACATGAATCTCATACAAGTAGCTCATACATGGATATGAGTGTAAACGAACCTTTAGAGCTACTATAAAACGATCGATTTATAGGTGCATCACCATAAGCAGTTACGGATAAATTTTGGAAAACTATTTTTTTAAAATGTTACGACCTTTCTTTTTATATTAAAAAAATCTTGATTGAAATTCTCTATTATTATACGTCAATGAAATGGTAAACACACACGACAAAAATAATTAAGAGAGTATTCACATTGACCCTCTATCCCCGGTATTTGATTAATACTTTTGAAAATGATATTTTAACATAAAAGCTAATCGTTATTCCATAATAAAGTTGGTATACTGTGGTTTTATTTGTTCAAAAAGAAAAATATATAACTTTTTGTTTCTGAATAATGAATTATTTCTCTACCCTAAACATGACACCCGAATTTCTTCTATTGAAGAAACATTCCATTTACTGATAATTTTCTTCTAAAATTTCCGCTGAAAATCCTTCGCTGGGTGTTTCTTGACGTATTTGCTCCTTCCTTCGATTCGTATTGATCAGAATCTCCAATTCCATTAAGTAGTTCGAATAATTTTCTTCAAGGTTTCTTTCTTGTGCGCACAATCAATGATCTCAAAAACAATTAACTTTGGAACGAACTGTCTCTTTCACGACGGAGAAGAGTAACTTTTAATCACCAGAGATACTTTCAAATGGATACATCTGATTCTCATCAGATAGCTACGCCATGAACTAAAGGCAAGTGAGTAACGACACTCCTTGACGTAACACGTCACGTACGGCTTGTGTACTTTCAAAACACACCGATAAAGAGCATTGTGTATAGAAGTAATAGATTGCTACCATCGCGTAAATGCAAAACAACGCGAGAAGTTCTCTTCAGAGGTGAATCAATTCGAGATATTAGACAGCTTTTGCATAACGTGCACGCTTCCTAACGTACACGTTAGGTTGACGCTAATCGCGTAAAGTACATGGTGCAATCGATGCATTTTGCATAGCGTACCTTCGAATCAAATCATAATAATAATTGTAAACCCAAACAACTACTTGCATGTAAGCTTACACTATTCAACTGTACTGTGAGTACACCGGAACGAGGTCATGCGGCTCACACAACTAACAAATCTTTCGCATATCAACATAACCTCAAATCCAGGTCAGAATCCGCCATGACACCTCTCACTAGTGTACACTAATAACATCATACGCAAACAGACGCTAGGAGCGTTAGTTTCTGAGCAGGCGTAGAAATAACTTGCATGTAGATAGCGTATACGATAGCTCGCAGGTACCCTATGCAAACGATACGATAGCTCGCAGATACCCTATTTTCTTCGTACTATCAATTCTGAGGTGTTCCGGGAAATCTGAATCTATTTTCTTTATTAATTAGATGAACCAATAACTTGGTTAACTGTGGCACTGAAGGATACCACATGTACGCTTCTTGATTCGAAGTATCTCAAAATGTGAAAAGAAATGGACTTGGCTCACTTGAGCTCTCCAAATATTCAACTCATTAATTAAACATAATTTCTACGAAATAATCTAGCGACTTAAGAGAAGTAGATACAACTCAAAATACTAAACGTGAATGAACTTGACTCATTTATTCGTCAGAATGGTTTTGTTCACGGAGGAAAGTGTAAAAGCAATTTTTCAGTTATCGCCCGAAATGAATATTTTCATCAACATCTCGCAACAGAGAATAATAAATAATAATAATAATAAAATTTATTGTCGAAAAAGTAGTTACATACTGCTTATGACCACGTGGAGGACAATAAACAATTTTACTCTCCGGAAGCAAGCAAGGGACGTATTCCATCTATTCCGATCAAGGGTCCTAAGGAAGAGGAGGATTTAACGTTTTAATACACTCCTAACAATAAAAATAGTTCGGCACGTGTTGTAGTATTAACATAATACCAACAAATTTGTATTTAATATAACAAAAAGAAACACACACCAGTATTATTATCAAACTATAGATCATTCGGAAAGAATTGTTGATAAGTCGTGACTATTAAATAACACTTGATTCGCAAATAATTATTTCAACAGATGGCGCCCCGAGGCAAGAGCCTCGGAAGTCGGAATACATTGTTTTTAAATCGTAACAGTTAAAATAGATCTCTATTCGAGATTAATTATTACGATAGACCGCCGTTCCTATGCAAGAGTCTAGAGAACCTGTATAAAAAATCCTCATCTACACGGAGGAAAACCGGATAAAAACCCGGGCCAGGATGGGGCTACAGAATTAATGTTGGTCATTATTCCTAGAAGTTTAAACTGTATCTTCTTTTGTAAATGTGATGTTGGAAATAAAATTATTATATTATTATTATTATGATGATTATATGTACACAACCGTGTCAAGGTTGAGTACACATACAATAAGAATTGTCACTATTACAATATTTTATGTATATGAGACTATTAAAATTTCCTATTGGGTGGAGTTATTTCATTTAACCTTAACGCAGAATCCACATTTAATATTGAGACTACTCCAAGCCAACACTTCATGCAATTACGAAAAGTCTGTTTACATCGAATAGGAATTTCCATAATCGATAGCTTCCTACACAGAATACACATAACAAAGGAGGGTTTCTACGTAAGTGTCCTTAGCATAGTTAGTACTTTAAATTAATGCAAGAGCTGTATACTCTTTCCTCTGAAATATTCTCTGAAGCCAAGGCGTTTCAAACAGCATGCCTTCGCTGCGAAACAATGTGTTAGATATGCAGTACGTGAAGCAAACATGGTTTTCCACAAAATGAATCCTAGAAAAGCCAATGGACTTAAGAATACTTTATTTTTTGGGTTGGAAGTAATAATTTCTTAAATGTATGAAAGCTTTCAATTACTAAAAAAGAAAATTATTTTCCGGGCCACCTTGCCGTGGTCTTGTTTGAATTTCTTCAGAAGACTGCTTAGCCCAGGAAAATATTTTTTCTTATTAATAATTTCTTATTAATAATAGTGAGCGTTTCCACCAAGGTATCAAGAGGAGATATATATATTGAGAAATCTTTCATACAATCTAAACTTCATTTTCAAAATTTCACTGACTAGAACATAAAACGAAGGATTAAAGGCTTAAATAACAAAATTGATTTTGACACAAATCAAGATGAAAATAATACAGAATTCAAACGCACTTGATACATCTTGGAATCCATGCATTAATTTAAATATAGTCCGTTAGTGGATGAGAGTTCTGACGACCCAGCAGAACAGTAATGAAATTTCTTGGACTTGATCAATTAGTGACGGTTCAGTGATGGGTCTGCTTCATTTAGAAATTTATCATATTTATAATATAATAAGAAGTAATTTTCAAAAATTTAATTTAAAGCGGTAAAATATCACTCATACTTCTGCGATTTCCCGCGCACAAATTGAGATATAAATTTTGTTTTGGCTTTATGACTCAGCTAATACGTCTTAAAAAATTCTGCACTTGATGTTATTACGATTTTAGTGGATAGCGAGGGTTGATTTTTTTTCATATTTTTTTGTTGTTCACACTAAGTTTTATTTTTATCTCATTCTCTCACGAACTTATATTGAAAAAAATCTAAGAATTTTTTTACGTAGATGTTGTCAAATTACTGTATTTATACGATTTTTTATATGATTGTAATGTTTTTGAATTAAAATGAAACAATCCGGTTGTCTTGAAGCATAATTTGTCGTTTCTTCTCTTCTAATAAAAATATCACAATAAACAGATTGTCTGCAAAAAAAGCCTAAAGGAGAGACTGGAAAGATTGTTTAGGACCTAAAGAAGAAACTGCAGTTAAATATCAAAGAACAAGAAATTACTCTTGCACAATAAATCATAAATATACTAAAATTTTAAACATCATAGAAATATACTGCAATTTCCAAAATATCTTAACATTTTTAACGCTTGTGCAGAGTGCAGAGTGCTGCAGTGGTGAATGCCTGCAACAGTTCCGGTTGGTAAGAAGCGGAACCATGTTTCCGCCGTTGTCTCCGTATCATCATGACGATGGCTTCGAAACCACTTGCATTGACTGTCGGAGGCATCTACAGGGTTACTCTAGAGTTTTTCCTTAGTGTAAGTCCAATGTACAGAAATAAGGGTACAGTCACGGATACATCAGAGAAAAATTAAATCTCATTGATGGAAAAAGAGAAAAAATAAATGTGTTTATAGTGATGTTTTAAGAAGAGGGTGAAATCCTTCTATATTTTTAAGTGATGCAGCTGAGTAACCTTAAGGTTAGAGCAACTGTAATTAAAACAAATTATTGGTGAAAAGATTTAATCGATAAATGAAATCACTTGATAGAAAAATATCACAACTACATTTTTATTTGACATTTTAGTTTATATTACAGCTCATCAAGCAAGATACTTCAAACACTCGATTGTTTGTTACAACGTAAAAACACTAAACAATTTAACAAAAAATATTGTCATTACGTTCATAATATATTCCCATTATTCTTTTAGTTAGCTCGTCAGCGCTAATTGCTAAATGTGTTCGATGAACAATCTCTGTGGTAGCCACGACCATTTTCCCGAACTGTCTATACACGCGGATCGGAACATCAGAATCGTCGCGGTGAAGCCAACCCAGCAGGACACTCATCACAAACAAAGGACATTGGAAGCAAAAAGCGTCGTGTGAAGAGAGCTCAACAATATGTTACCCTTCCATTCCGAGCAGTTCGCCTTCTTCGATGCCATCCCTCTAGTAATATGCCTTATTTAATTTGTCTGTCTCCTGCTAGTGACTCCGTGCCATTTACTACAACACTGACGAGAAAACGTCGATGAAAATTTTAATTTATAATTTTTTATTTTCTAAAGTCCGTCTCTTTTTCAAAACATCATGAGTCCATGAAAATGTTTATTTATATTTATACTTTCAGTAAGTAGTGAAAATTGGATTACGACACTTTCAAAAGTCATACAAGTGTGGGTTTTTGTCGCCACTCCATTATTCATAACTATCCTCTCGCACTCAAAATTTCATAGTAATACTTTCTAAACTTTTCAATTGTAGTACTTTTAAAATAACTTTTAACAATTTCAAAAACTATTTTCTTGCATGATTGTGTGGTCGTATGATTCATATTAATTTAATTTTATATGTACACAACTTTGGCACGGTTGTGTACATTAATTCTGTAGCCCCATTCTGGCCCGGGTTTTTCTCCGGTTTTCCCTCGGATAGAGGCGAATTTCTAATACAGGTTCTCTAGACTTTTGTGTTAAATTACAAGCATGTAAAATTCTATTAGTATTATAACTCGTAGCTAACTTTTTATTTTATCTAGAAATTTTTGCTGAAATTTTTCAATCTGCCTCTACCTTAGGGCCCTCGATCGGAATTGATGGGATGGTCCCTTGTTTGCTTCCGGAGAGTAAATCAGTTTATTGTCCTCCACTTGGTGATACGCAGTTTGTACTACTTTTTTGAAAATAAATAAATGTATTTATTTAATGATTGGGCCACCCATTGAGCAGTGCCCTACAGTTCTCGTTCCTTAATGCCCCCCGCATACGTTAAATGAACGACTATATTACAGTCAGTATAAAACATAATTTGCTCTATTTCTTACCGTAACTATTTATAATTTCACTCAAAAGTCTTGGGTTTTATAGTTTATTTGGATATCTGTCCCACTGTAATTTCCTACTGCATTTCCAACGTTGCCTGATTTCCTTCTTCGCCGGTAAAGAAACACGAGAGAATTCTTAGAATTCCTTCGTCGGTGATTCCGACGCTTGTGTTGCGATGCGCTGAGCAGGAGCAGCGAAAACCCCAATCTACGCGTACGCAATAAACTTCACTTCCTCTCTGACTTACAAAAATGTTAGTAACAACAAATTGTATAAATGAACACCTTATTTGAATTAAATCATATGCTCAATACAAAGCTGGATATGAAAATACGATTCTACTCTGGTTATGTTGAAGAAATACATTTACGACAATAATTGCTTTTCATTTTCTACCAGGCTCCAAAAGACGGACACGTTGCATGTAGGGCGGTATTTGGCAAAGGGCAAGCAACACATCCACACTATTCGCTATTCGGCGAGCGGTCGCTCGGGATTCGTCGAATGACAAATGCCTGGAGCTACATGAATGACTGAGAACGGGCATGAGACTTCACATATTAAGTCATTAAATAATGGCAGACCTGATTAAGAGGGAAAACGCTTCGTTGTTTTCGAATTCATAATAATACGTTACTTGACTCTCTATAGCCGCGTCGGTCGAATTTTCGCTTCCCACGCAGGACGCGGCCACACCGTTTCATTAAAAATCTTGCAAAATCTTCACAATTATTCGTCGAATTTTTACGATTTAAAGATTTTTTTTCTTTGTTAAATGCACAAAACGAATAATTCATTAAATTCGGTGATGATTGATTTTTTCCTTCTTAAATCACTCTCTTAAATTGAAGTACTTTAACACTTCTATTTTTAGTAATGTTTTATAGATAATTTTGGTTAATTTTTGTAGATAGGCATATGCTGCCGCGGACTTGCTTGTAGCTCCCTTAGAGGTAAACAATATCGCCATTCGTAGTTGTCACCTATCTGTAACCGTTAGGGCAGCGAAAGCGAATATAATTCTCTTCTTCTTTTCCCGTTTTTATCGACATTTATCGTCAAAATCCATTTCTATCTTTTAAAAAATTTAAAAAATAAAAGTGAGCCTATGTTCATCCTGGACATCTAAACTATCTCCTTGCCAAATTTTATCACTATCGGTTCTGTGCGTAATTCAAGATCAGGTAGCAAACAGACAGACACACTTCCGCGTTACGCATTATACATTAGTATGGATTGTATACATACACATACGTTGTATATTGCTAAGTTTTTTTCTCATATTTAAAAATTAATCTTGTTGATAATTAAATAATTAATTTGAATGTGGTTTGTATTTACTTTGGTTGAAGCAAATTTCCATGCAGACGTCACAGTTAATTTCTTTGCGGTCAAAATGATGCTAACTGGTGAAATAGACCCACTTTTTTGCCCTACAATTATGTTTCCTTTTAGTAGCTGACCTACAATTGGACATTGGTCAGTATTCCTACATGTTTAACCTGAACCTCTTTCGTACATTTGATGCTGGAAATTATATAATAATAATAATTAATAATAATATATTACCCACCTCTTTCGCGACACTCTCACACGCTCGCACCACCAGGAACAGCATGATGCCACATTGCAGTAACCATAGCAACGTCAACAACTCAGTGGGAGCCCCGTAATCGAAGATGGCGCCGTCACTCACGAAACGCAGCGCCAAGTAATACAGCGTGCAAACAATGTTCACGTAGAGATTAAGGACGACGGCGGAGAGCAGCGGGGCGTAGGTGGCATCGAGACGACGAGTGGCAGTGTGGATGCGTGACAACTGGGTGGCAACGGCACGGACGCGGCTCGCTGATACTGTGTCACGCTCCTGTAGATGGAAAGAAATAATGTTCCATTTCACATTTTCACGAGAGTGGATTTTCTTTTTCCAGGATTATATCTAATACTGCTTTTTGAATACCCGGTCAAATTCTCTGATTTTGTTGTAGAAGCATTCTTCCGTATATGCACGTATTTCTTCCGGGTCCTACACGTGGAGAAGATATGCGATAACTTTCAGGTGAAAATTTTTGTGGTTAACACCCCTGCGACCAAACAGGAGTCTGGGTTCGAATCCCGGCTCCTCGCCATTTTCACCTGACCGAAAGTCATCACATTCTTCCTTAAAACCCATTGATATAAATGGATGGAAGTGCCATTCGGGGAGGGGAAGTCAAGGGGGTGGTAAGTGTGAGAGAACGAGGGTTGATTTCTCAGAGGTCGCGGCAAATGAAAACTCAATAGATACTGTAGAAGGATGCAGACCGTTTACCGATTAACCTTGCAGTGGAGTCAAACACACCACGTTCCCACGAAATTTTCTAAACGAGTTGATAAATGAACAAAATCGTGCAGTATATGTTAAGAAGAGCTTCAATAAAGAAATTAAAAAGAAATTTTTAATAGTTTCACCCTCAAGAGATATGAGCCACCCCTTCTTGGGGTAGAAATTACTTGGGAACTGATAGAAGAATTCATTTTTTTTTAATTTCTATTTACTTCTTTCGAAGAAATCATAGTTTTCGAGCTATTCACTGTTGTTAAATTTAACAATTTTGGGCTAGAAAAAGAATAAAAAACATTTTTTGAAGAAACTCTGGAAATACTGCAAACAGTAAAAAGTAATGTCTGTCATCAAATTTGGATTCCTCGGCACCAGAAACATAATAAAATAAACTTTCTACGCCGTAACACTAACAAGTATAATTAACCAACTACAGTATAATTTTCCCCCGGGAGCATTGATCTCATGTTTATTCCTACTTATACTTCAACCTTCTGCGGTACGGTTTATATATTCCTAACTGGCTGAGACTCTGCGTTCCACATTTTGTTTTGTTGTTCTGAACACATTTAGGGAGAGGGTGGATCAAAGTAATTTCAACTTTCACAGTTTAACGGCCACCCTTCTGCATGAATTCACTTTATAAACTGCACACACTTTTAAACATTGAATAAACTTACGTTCACATGATAAATGATTTTATGAGCAATGAAACACGACGGGGACAGTAATAATCGATTGCACAAACAAGACAGGTGGGTGACATGTTGGCACTCACGATAAGAAAAGAAAACACGGTCGTTAAAACGAAATTAATGTAATTGAACTAAAGAGTATTTGATCATTAGATGAACATGGAGATAAAAGAATATGTTCTTTAAAAATATTGCGATACTTTTATAGACATTGACAAGAGTAGCTAAGTGTTCTCAGTTAAATAGGAATTACGAACAGCAGATAATGTTTTTAGAAGACGGGTTGCAGGTTTGAGTCATCATCGAACTATGGACAGGGATTTGTTAATGTACCTCTTTGTCATATGAAGAGCATAACAGTGTAATTTTACGATCAGTAGTTCTTTTTCTAGGTCATAGCCGATCCGTATCTCTTATCTAGATCACTTCTAGCATCTAAATTTGATTTTCAAGGACAATTTACTTTACAGCTTAAAAAATATTTGAATAAAATGTTTAAAAAAATATCTATATACAAATTTACATGACTGTTTTCCAAAAACAACTTTGTTGTACATCTCTAACGTGTATTAACTTGTGTTTTTTTCTTTTCAACACTCGCATTTACTTCACTTTTTTCCTAATGCTTTAAAACAGCAGATGTGTATCAGATTCAATTATCAATGTTATGCACATCATTTTTATTAAGAATACGTTGCAAGACTTCTTTCAACTGTAAATGTTTTATTGTTATTTTTCCTTTAACATCAGGATTATCCTAATCCCAATTAGCCCCCGTAAATGAGGGATTGTATTTTCCAAGAATAAATTCTTACGTCATGTATACATGGAGATCGTTTCATCGGTAATTCTGTGCAGCTCTGAATCCACGATTCCAGGCGCTGATTCGCGTGTCTAAAACACAGGCGCAGGAAGTAGGCGAACGCGTCGAACTGCACATACACCTGCAGCAGACAACATCATCGTATACATTAGTTCGCAAATATCCAACAAATCATGTTGTTATCGAAGTGTGTTTACAAAGGTTGTGGAGGTTTTTTAGGGATATTGCAATGGATTTGGGAACTCGCAACAGACCAGATGTGAAGAAACAAATTGACGCGGAAGCGTTATGCTATTCTGGGAAGTACGTTGGAATAATGCGGTTAAGGGACGTGACTTTATAAATTTATAAGAATATTGTATTTGCATAGACAAACAAGAAATTGTTTTGACCGAATAGATATGTACTAGAAATTATGACGGAATATGAATAAATATTTATACAAAATTAAACTTACCGACAGTGATATTTATGTAGAGAAAAGACAGAAGACTTTGGCCATATATTATACGACTGTAATTTCAATTACCAGGAAAGGTAAGAATTAATACTATTAATGAAAAAGGAAGGAGTTTTTTCGTCGGAAAATTAACCTCATCTAATACGAAATGAAGGTTTTGAAAAATTCCGGTAGACTGTGAGTATAATGATGTGTGTGAGGCAAGGATTAAAAAGAGGTGTTGGATGTTTGTTGCGCCCGCCTCCCGTGGCGATGCCACTAAGATGAGAGTTGAAAGGTAATATTAAGTGAGAAAAAGACCATTTGGGAGAGACAAATGAAATAGAATTTAACCCGGTCCAAGAACAGGGATGAAGGATAAACCAAATGAAAAGAAAATGATGTATCGTACTTCAAGTGAAATGTAGAGCATTAAACGGCGATTTCCTATTATTCCATCTTTCCCCTTTTCCTTTCCGAGATAAGAGCATATAAAACTGGCCCCACCGGTGGCTGAGGTGGTAGCGTTGACGCTCACCAAGTCATCCTGGGTTCGACTCCCGATGGCGCCAGAAAATTTGTAGCTTTTTCACAGCTTTTTAATGTCTCAGTTGATATATAGCTGTGACTACTGAAAAGCAAACTTTCCTTCCTCTATCCAGCTCCTCCTAGTATCAATAACTCTAACTATTACTAACTACTTCTACTAACCCCTCCACGTGGGTTAAGTTCGTGGTAAACCCAGCTAACCGGCCCGCCTACTAACAGTAGCCTGCAACCCAACTCCTAACTCCTATCGCTCCACGTAGATAAGTTTCAATAGCACGCCACATTTCCCATTTACAAATACAACAAACAAAATATAAAATGACATCAAGAAAAAAAGCTACTTGGCTCATTTATTTGAAAAGGATGTTACTTGACTACTTCTGACCTAACAAACGACAGCTCTGACGCGTCTGGCCTGCAGGTGCGAACCATGGTATAAACAATATTATCCAGGTAAATAAAAGATTCAGGTAAACGAACATTTTGCAAAATAATAGTATAAGTTCATATTATCGCACAGAATGTTAGTTTCACAGAATTTCGCTAGACGATATTGCCATTACAGCTCTGTCTCTATAGGGTTGACACGTCTGAAAATATGCAATGAACGGTATAGAGATTACGCTGACAATATTTGTAAAATATGATACACAATTAAGAATAATGGACTGTGACACGAAAGGGGAATAATGTTTTATACGAAAATGACTGTGAAAAGTACAATGGTGTTATCGAGAAAAAGGAAAGACGTATTAATGTTCATTGACTGTCCATATATTACCATGTTAGAAACATGGTCAGTAATAATTTTTATACCATAATCGTTCTCAATATTTTTTTATAAAGCTCTGTTAAAAAGGTGCCTCTTTACCCAAGACAAACAGAACCCTTTTGGTAAACCCATTTAAATGAGTAAAAGGATGCTTCCCGTGGATCCATTTGAAAGGGTCCATGAACCCATTTAAAGGATCCGGGGATAATTGTAAAATTGCTCGGATGGCAAAAATGTACACTTCAAATAAATTGATTTCTTTAATTAACTTGTTAAAAACAACCCCAAAGAATAAAGCGAACTATTCATAAATTGAGAAAAGTAAATAAAAATAATATACCCCAGACGAGATTGATCCTACGATCACTCAATTTAAGGGCGCAGTGGATTCACTACCCATTGAAAAGGGTGTGCACCTATTTGAAAGGGTGTGTGGACGCATTGAAAAGCGTTCATGGACCCCTTTAAATGGGTTTCCTTCGCCTTGGGTAGAGTTACACGAGCAAAATATACGTTTCAGAGTGTAGACTAGAACGGTAAAAGTTATCTTGATCTCTACAGGAAGAAGTGATTTCTTCCCATTCAGACACATACCACATCTTTGAGGAGCGATAGAATCACACCCCAAGCGACGAACATGATAGAGAAGCCGGGCGCTTTGAAGTACATTTCATAGAGCGATGCGACGCGCAGAACCACTGTCACCCAGAGGAAGACGCGCAGCTGCACGATGGCCCGGCGCGCAACACGACGACACGCAGCCACCATGACAGCATCTGCGCACGGCAATGTTCTATCAATTACAACTTCAATATTTAACATATATGGACCGCGACTCTCTCAGTGGAATCGCAATTAAGTGGAATTTATTTCGAAACAATAAATAAATGTTGTAAGATAATAAAATTATGAAAAAAATATTTATGGACCGTCAATAAAAAGCGAAAAGCGAAAATTACCATTTTAAAAGTCCCTCTTCCCCTCCACAACCTTGAACGATACCTCTTAGTAACCTTGAACGATACCCCGCCTACATAACGATAGTCCTACTTCTCCACTCCTTGAGAACAGATACTGATACATTCATCTCCCTCTATATCGATTTCCAAAGGACTGAGCATTTTCATCGTTATGTAGAGATCGTTATATAGAGAGAAACCAAAATTTGATGTAATACGTTTAAAAATTAAGTAATACCATACACAATCTCAACAAATATTTATTAAATAAAACAGTACAACCCTTTACTTTCACTAAATTCGAGAAAAACTTGTTTATGTAGTATCTGCTGTATCTACGTATTTTCCCCTACTATTTACATTAATTAAGGGAGCCCGTCATCCTCGTTTGCTTCCTTTTCCCCTTTCATAGCACTGACATGAATTTGTTCTGAACAAGCCACAAAGAATTGAAAAGTTTTAAGCTTGAACTGAAACAACTTGAACGACTGAGAGCGCAATATCAGTATAGAGAAAAAATTAACACATACGTGTACCTCAAACCAAACAACGCTCGTTAATTTACCATTAGAGACGGATTATCCTTATGGGGAGAATCGTTATAAAGAGAGACACTTTGACAGCCCCACCGGAGGAGCAGATGGTAATGTTGTCGCTCATCACCAACACTTCCCGGGTTCCATTCCCAGAAAATTTATAGCTTTTCACATTAATGTTCCAGTTCATATATAGCTGTGGCTACTGAAAAGCGAATCTTCCTTCCTCTATCCAGCTCCTCCTAGTATCAATAACTATTACTAACCACTTCTACTAACCCCTCCACAAGGGCCAAGTTGTTGGTAAACCCTGCTAACCGACCAAACCTACTAACAATGGTCTACCACTCAACTCCTATCTCCTATCGCTCCATGAAGATAAGCTTCAATAGAACGCTACATTTCCCATTTACGAGTACAATAATATTATTAAAGAGAGACTTCTGTATACAAGTTGAACTATGCGATCGCGAGAATAATACAGTCGCAACTACACCATGGCAGTTGAATCATCTAGACCAAAACTACAAGACGCGATACCAGCACCATGCGATTCCGGAAGTCTTAGAGAATATTTACAGTTACCCTTTTTAATTCTTTTATGGTAAAGAAAACGTTCCCACATTTCGGTGTTGACCCGAGATTTGACAATCGGACGAAGGATCTATTTAATTACAGGAAATATACGGGAGGGGCTTTATACAGAAGCGCGCACAACGAAAAGAAGTTCAGTGGACCAACAATTTCAAAACAATTTTCCTGCATGCTGGAATTGTGTCTTATTATTCGTATAAGTTTAGTTTTCCATGTACTCAACCTTGGCACGGTTCCTATGTTGGCCCGGGTTTTTCTCCGGATTCCCTTCAGATAGAGGCGGATTATTTATATAGATTCTGTAGGCTCGTGCCTAGGGGCGGCATCTATTGGAATAATAAATCTCGAATTTAGAGTTATTTTAATAGTTACGATTTATAAACAATTATTTTCGAATAATCCGTATTTTGATAATACGTACTTCGGAAATAATTTATTTTTAAATACAATTTTTTGAAATTTGTATTTAAATACAAATTTGTTGGTATTACGTTACCATTATATCTCGTACCGATCCATTTTTATTGTTTGGTGTGTGCTGAAACGTTGATTTCGCCTCTGCCTTTAGGGCCCTTGATCGGAATTGATGGGATGGTCCCTTGCTTACTTCCGGAGAATAAATTAGTTTATTGTCTTACACGTGGTCATACGCAGTTTGAAAGCGCTGTTTTTGACAATACATTTATTATTATCAATGATTTCACTGTATTACGGCTACCTGCTGACCACTTCCTGAGTACTCACCAGAGGCGTTAATGGCGACGGAGACCAAAGTGCGCAGAAGAGTGCCGATTCGCGTCTGTGAGACGAGAGCCAGTATCTGCGTCAAGGGCACCAGCAAGAGGTTAGACGCGAAATGAAGGTTCATTTTGAGTTGCAGTAGAGGGAGCCAATCCGGAGGCGACGCTCCGCGGAACCACCAAGGGGTGTGCTGCTACACATACAAGAACAAGTGTTACTTACATTAACACGTCATCTACATGGTTCTCTTAATTTCTTCGAATGGAAATGGTACTCTAAAGGTACGTTTACAATTGTATTCGTGTATGAGCGACTTGTCTGAGATACGTGTCAATTTTTGTATGAGCTAGTGCCATGTAGTTACTCTTTGACATGTCGCGCGGCAGGACCTCAGACAAATCCTAATACATTTTGTACGAACTTCATTCAGGATATACATGTATGCGCTAACAAGTCTCAGTAGCTTATGTGCATGCGCAGAACCCTTGGCCGCCATGTTTCTTTACATTCTAGCTGTGCTCTTTGAAGGTTATGTCATTATTGTGCTTGTTCATCTCATAGTCTATTCATCTCAAATGTAAACGAACCTTGAGAAAGAGTGAGCTGCCATTTCACTCTCATTCAACTAGCCAAGAAAAGTGCCACTTTCACTCTCATCGCTTGTGTTGTTTCATTCAAATCATTAGAATTCAAATTATTACTCGCATTTTGGAGTGGTTGAGTGGATCACTCGTCCATTGATAGTTAACTCGCTTCCAGTGAATTCAGGCAGTCGGAGGTTCGATATAATATGCAATGCTCCATTGAAGCGCGGACAAGTGAAAAAGAAAATCTTACGTTCAAGCCTATTTTAGTAATTCACAAAATATTTGTCAAAATGGATTAATTCATCGTTTCTATGAAGATCTTAAATTAGAGCATACGAAGTTGTAACACAACTTACAAAACCCAGTCGAGTTCTAATAATACACTCAAGCGGTTTATCTGACGCGTTGTAGCAAAAGTACACTAGAGACTCTCTGAAATTGGTTACATGTTTTAATTGTACGCACTATATAAGTTTCATTTCGCGTTTAACTTTAACAGTAAAGGCAGTCTAAGAAATAGGGCTCCATCGCTGTATTTCTCCATGATAAGGATTTTGGACATTGTAAAACCTCAATTTTGCCAGAAACGTAATTATTTTAAGGTTAGAGTAAACTTTTACTATAAGAGAAGGGAACAAGGGCGTATTGATATGAATTTCACTCTGACGTATTAACCGATTTGTTTTGTTACTAAAGTTTTGTACTTTTGTTAATTTCGAAAGTTAAAAACCAAATCAGGAGGAGCTTACAAAAATGCACACACAGTGTCCACAGTTTGTTTCATTGTTATTTCTCAAAAATTAAACATCGAAATCAATGTCCTCAAAACCACGAAGTCCATTCCAATATGCCGATCACACAAGATGAAAATAATTTACTCCACACTAACAAATCTCACCTATGAATCAATTAACACCTCACGACATCCTTCGTTTGAATCGTTTGTTAATAAATCCTCATGAGATTCGCTGATTTTTTCAGTGTCGTTAGTACATTGGTTCACGTTTTAACTTCACCATCGTCCATAAGGGTAATGATAAGGGTATCTCGCGTTACGTTCCCAACACTTTCGGATTTGTTTGAACTTAAGTCTATTGCCAACATAGGCCATCCACTCAATTCACTTTCTCTAGTGGCCCTGTTCTGTTTTTACACCATCGAGCGTGTGTAACGAATATTATCTTGTATCTTACTTTGTTGTTCTATTAACTTGTATTATACATAGCAAATAGTCGTAATAGTATTTGTTCGGACTTTACTTTAATTCGTAGAGGTTGGTAATCCTTATTACGGTATTTTCGGCTAAGATAAATGAGTTCGAGTACACGATGGATACTTACATCATTTCCTCGACGCCAATCTTCCATCAATTCGTTTTGTAGCACGAGGCTGTAAATGAATATCGCCATGATGCTGACGCAGAAGACAAAGGCGTACACGACGCCGAAGACACTCAGTTCGAAGACGCCCACGAGGCCACTGCATTGACGCACGGAGACGAGCCCCAAGGCCCGGGCCCAACGCAGGGGACCCACTATCGCAGCCCATACTGCGGTCTCCACGCTGCTCTCGACGCCGAGGCACGCCTCCACGCGAGCTCTCCTGCCGATGCATAGAAACTCTTTGAAGGCACACATCCATACTACAGCTATCAACGAAACATCGTGGTGGGTAACAAAAACCCATCATACGACCGTGGAAAATATAAATTTGTGATGGAAAATAGAAAATTAAATGATGGAAAATGACCAAAACCATGTGGAATATTGTAAAAAGTCGCTAAGGAAACATTTCCCTATTAGACGATGACAGAACTGTATCAAAACCAAAGGACATCGCAAATTTGTTTAATTCTTATTTCTCAAAAATTAAACATCGAAATCAATGTCCTCAAAACCAATGTCCATCAAATACATATCCACACACGTACCGCTTCCGAGACTAACTCTAGTTAAGTTATGAGTGTCATCAGTTCATTAAAAATAAATGTCCAGTAGGGATGGGTGATCTACCCGAATTTATAGTAAAATCTTCCTCTCGAGTTATATAAAATCCAACAACTTATATTTTCAATAGCTTTTTGTCAGAAGGTGTGTTTCCTGACAAATTTCAGAAAGCTAAAGTTAAATACCATAACTTTAGAAAGGAAATAAACGTGATGTTGGAAACTATCGACCCATATCACTATTGCCTACTTTCTCAAATGTCCTGGAAAAAACTCTTCTATCAGAGACATTTAGACTTATTGTCGCATAATAATATTAATGTCAATATAACAGCATGGTTTCAGAATATCGTTTTCAACTAACAGCGCCATATTTTCTTTTCTAAATGATGTAACCAATTCACTTGACCGAGATAATCCACAAGGTATTTTTCTTGATTTTTCGAAAGTATTGGATGTAATCGATCACGAAATTCTTATCTCAAAACTGCACTCATACGACCTTGGAGAATTGGCACATCAATGACTAACTTCCTACTTGAAAGATAGGCATCAGCAAGTTGAAATTTCCCATGTTGAAAATGAAGTATGGTAACATTGCCTCTCAGAAACAAAGCCACTTACTTGTGGAGTTACTCAAGTTCCAATTTTAGGCCCTATCCTCTTTTTATTCTAAGTAAATGATATGTCATCCACCACGCCCGATTGCAAAATGGTTCTATTTGCTGAAGACACATATCTACTATCTATGTAAACATGTCCATGCGCAAAATGTTCTATCTAACCTCTCGTCTAGGTTTCATTCAAATCGTTTCGTTGGAACGAAACATATAATTTCCTTTCCAATAATATAAAAGATATAAATAAATTGAATCTCTTAAAATCCGCGGTTGAAAGCTTTTTAATGTGCTATTGTTACTATAATGTGAAAGAATTTAGTGATTTTAATAAATGAAGTTAATGAGTGTTTCAATTTTCTAATAAGTATTTTTTTCCACATGACTTCGGATGATGTAAGTGATGTTAATATCTCTTATACTTTATCACGCCATTGTTATTGTACTCTAGATATCGATTAAATTCCTTTTTCATGTTGCTTTTGTTGCTGCCTTTGTTTATTAATAATTTATTTCTAACTGTACGCAACCATCGCACGGTTATGTACGTTATCTCTGTAGTCCCATCCCGGCCCGGGTTTTACTCCGTTTTTCCTTCTGGTAGAGGCGGATTTATCATACAGGTTCTCTAGGCTTTGTCTAGGGGCGTGTTCATTGTAACAATAAATCGTGAATCTTAATTCCCAATTGAGCAATCTGTGTTACGCATTCCGAATCTTAGTTAACGCAGTTAGTCCACGTATTTCCCGTTGCGTTTATTTTGCAAACGTTTACTCCCANGCTTTCCTCCGGGTAGTGGCGGATTTTCCTTGGACAGGAATGTCATTAATACTTTTGTTTTATTTATCTCGAATTTTTACTGCACAAATGTCTACAATTTAATTTGGAATAATCAATGGCTAACAGTACGTATTTATTTAATAATTTGTTTTATGTATATTAAATCCGCCACTGCCCTTGAGCCCTTCACCGGTATTGATGGGATGGTCTCTTGCTTGTTTCCGGAGAGTAACTTAGTTTATTACCCCCCACGTGGTCACACAAACTACGCATTTGGCAATAAAATTTATTATTATTTATTATCAAATTGAAAAATATGGCGTACTCCTTAAATTGTAATTCTTAGCTGATTTCTTGCGTAAGTTGTTTATTTATAGTTGGTAATAATACTGAAAAATTTGAAAACATTGAAACCAGTAAAGCATTTCAAAAATTATTTTAAAATTAAGATGAAAAAGAATCTTAATCTCGTTTTTCACTCATTTTTACAATATTAAAAAAAACTTTCCTCGAAAAGAAAGCTTCCGATGGACTTTTGTACGACCCACAAAGAACGAAAAACTGAGGATTAAAAAGAGAGTAGAGGGGCTGCGGTCAGAGATAAGCCTGAAAATTGATTAACAATTTCGTTAACAAAATACACTTGGAATCATACCTCAGATTTGGAGAAGCTTCTCGCTCAGAAAAGTTGCGCCCGGTGGAGTTCATCTCGAGGGTTGCAATTCTTTAGTTCCAGAAATTTACGCACTTCAAACGTTATTCATATTGCTACAGTCATTTTAATCTCCCCCCACCCCAAAATAAATAAATAAATAAATAAATTGATATTAATATGATGTGTTTTCACAATAAATGTACTAGTTAAAACTTCGCAGAGAACACATTCCTCTGTACTCTCTTAAACAAATATGCGATTTTCTTGTGTTGACGACAATATTGTGATATTTCGATTCACTCTCCAACATGGAGTCGTAGTTCGCTATCGTGACACCGAAGCTCTACTGATCCACCTGCACAACTGGAAGTTCTTCGCTGTTCGTATCCGGCGTATGCAACGCATGCGCGTTCACTCACGTACAGATCGGCGATATCAACTTCGATGGGCATCAAAGACTCATAGGGCATTGTCGTAGTTTCAACAAAAATCGATTGTTCACGAGAAAATATCACCTAAAAATACATCAATTATATTTCTACTTAATACTTGCACATCGATTATATTAAATAAATAAATGCAAATAATTTTATTGTCATAAAAGCAGTACAAACTGCGTATGACCACATGGAGGACAGTAAACTAATTTACACTCCGGAACAAAGCTAGGGACCATCCCATCAATTCTGATCATGGAATTTTGAAGGGTAGGAATACACCCAGTTGTTTTTGAAAATCTTCAAAAAATAAAAACCTTCTACATATTCACGCCAGACAAATCTTACGAATTTCATCTTCCTGCTTCAATAATAATGTTCCAGATATAGTCCAAGCGCTGTATGAGAATGAATTAGCAAACAGTATAATCATACATTCAGAGTGCAAACAGGCGTCATTCCGAAAACCATTTCTGGGGACAGGATCCTTGAATTATGTACTTCATTCAGAAAATAATGCTAGAAATTTTCTTTATTTTCATATACTTGCTCCTTTCAAATTCTGGAACATTGAGGAGTTATTTCGATGGTGAATGGGAAATAGCCAGTTAGGGTCATTCCATATCAATTCAACACAGGGTCTAAACCTCACCATATCAGATTCTGATAAAATTTTGAATCATATAGATTCATAAAAGCACCGAATATTGTAGTAAAATTTCATCCCGTTTGCAAATTACAACAAGGTAAGTTTAAACTAAACTCCCCGAAACGGCTCTACACAAAACTTTCGAATTGCTCTGGAAGCTCATCTAATTGAGATAGAACTGGCAGAGGTGGCATTTTACAACTTATATTCCTTACAATGATATGCTATAAGATATAGGTCACGGAGGACAAAAATTAACATGTTCAAAATTAAAATATGGATTTTAAATTTCTCGATATGCACATCTTTGAGAAAATTTCGAATTAATACTTGAAATAGTTTGTATCCTTGTTAATCGTCTGGGAATACATGAACATGGGACGAAGATGGGTCCAGTATTAAAACAATAAGAGAGTAGATGTTTCTTGCCGCGTACCGAGTGCAGAAATAGAATTTTTCAATTAATTCTTGCAATACACTATTATTATGTTAAATATTGTAATGTAATGTATATGTTGTCGGATAAGCGTCTCATTTTGATATAATTATCCATTTTGTTATAATTAAGCTAAAGCTAAATTAGTTTAATAGGACACTAAAGATAAAATAGCAAAAAAATAATGATGAGCTACAGTGTTAAAGCTATTAGTTGTTTGTTGAACTTAGTAAGCTAACTTATTTGAACTAAATAATTATGAACCGGCAACAATTACAACCACAAATTTTTGGGAAATTATAGAAGTTGGATAAATTTCCTTTCGCATTTGACCGTTCTGATAATCATCTCACCAACAAAACGAATATGTAAGTTGCAGTTAACTGAATATTACGTCTTCCTCGAACCATCATTAAGGCAGAACTAGCGCAGGTAGAATTAAATCACAAAAATATCTGAAATCGGCATAAATATACAGAGTGACATGTATTTATAGAGATTTCAACTTAAAGAACAATTAACCTCAACGACGTTTTACATGAAATAACAGACATTGTCAATGTATCTGTAATAAGGAAAAAAACACTTACTTTCATGAAATGAGCAACTTTTAAGCTACGAAAGTTTTGGAAGTTTACTTTGATTTGTAGTAAAATTTCCGTGGTATTTTTTACATCACTTTTATCTATAAGTCACCGGACATTTGAGAATTCTATTTAACATTTTCCGAGTGGTAATGCACTAAGCACGAAACCGTTGTGGTCGGACGCCATGTTTATACTTGCTCTAATGCATTTCAAACAATTCGAGCGAGTTCCTGAATACTGTTCATACTATACAATTAACACATAGTTACAAATTAATTCATTTATATTGTTGTGTTTTAAAACAATTAGAATAATAATAATAAAGAAAACTATTTTACGTCTGAGTGATTTCGCGAACTTGGATTAAGTGCTGGTCAGGTACCTTAAGCACCTGCTCTTCACAAGATCCGCCTAATGAAGTAGGGTTATGTTGATAACTGCTGACGTCATTGTCTCTTGACTCAGAGGATCCCGTCACACTTCATCCCGATCGAGCAGTGGTAGATGGTGTCTACCTAGCTTCGGTTCTAATATGTATTGCAAGTCCACATTAACCCTGTAGAAAATGGTAGAGCAGAGAGTACAGAAGAACCTCGATTAACCGTTTTCGCCATTAACCGTGACGCTCACTCTCCCGTCGAAAAAAAGAATTTCAACTACAAATACTACTATAGATTAAAAAAAATGCATGTCAATACAACTCATTCATTGAAATTGGAGAATGCGAAAATGGATTTTAAAAATCGACAAAAAATTCAAGGACATAAGCGATACGGTATCTCGGTCTCATATTTAACGTTACATTTCGTTAAAACGTTACCTTACAGTTTCTTATTGACCGTCGCTTTAATACAATAAATACGTTACTTAACCTCTGTTCATTCAATAGAAAATCTCCCTTACATACAAATCTACTCTTCTAAAACAGTTCCTCCCCTCCCAACACATTTATGAGCGGTGTTGAGAAGAGAAGTCTGATTGAAATTCTTCGCAAGGTTTACGAAATAACGTTTTTGCGAAGAGATGCCGATATGTGGTACTCGTCTTATGACCATCTACACAGATATTGTCACGGAGCCCTTTCAAAACGCTTTGAAATCGTGCAAAAAATTATTTCTGCTAACTCCCAGGACCCTTATGTTCCGGTCATTTTAGCTTCCCGAAATATCTTTCACGCCCACTAACTTCTGTTGCAGATCCTCGATAGGAAAAAATATGTAAACATAACATCATGTGGCACCCCATCGGAGTACTAACGCAGGAACTCAATGAAAGTTTTTGGGAAACCCCTGTTTTTGGGGTTCTTCTTTAAATTTCTTACTACGTATTATGTACAATGTATGTTTTATGAAATATATAAATTTCCTATTATATGCAACTATTCAAAGTAATTTGCGTGCAGATATCTTTTACGTTCCTGAAATGTAACTAAGTCAAAAAAAAAAAAAAGGGGACACAAAAATTGAAAAATAAATTTTTGAGAATGCACGATAGCCTGTTGGGAGAATGTCGAATATTGCAGTACGTAAACAGAGTTTGAAGAACCAGACGGAACTTCCTCCTGCACCAGTGCTTCTACACTGCAAAAGAATTTATTGATTTTAATAAAAGTTAAATTCGTCTTGTACTTTATCACGCCATTGCTGTAGTACTTTTTAAATAACTTTTAACAATTTCAAAAACTATTTTCTTGCGTGATTGTATTGTGTCTTACGACTCATATTAATTTAATTTTATGTGTTCTCAACTTTGGCACGGTTGTGAACATTAATTCTGTAGCCCCACCCTGGCCCGGGTTTTTCTCCGGTTTTCCTTCGGGTGGAGGCGGATTGCTTACACAGGTTCTCTAGGTTTTTGTGTTAAATTACAAACATGTTGATATTCTAATAGTATTATAACTCGTAGCTAACTTTTTACCTTATGAAGGAATTTTTGATGAAATTTTTCAATCCGCCTCTGCCTTAGGACCCTTGATCGAATTGATGGGATGGTCCCTTGCTTGCTTCCGGAGAGTAAATCAGTTTATTGTCCTCAAAGTGGTCATGGGCAGTTCGTAACTGCTCGCTTAATTATTATTAATTAATTAATTAATGTATGTGTAGGGGTGGTTTTCATCTTTGACAATTGCTATAAATTGTAACTTTGGAATATCTCGCGTGTTCTTGATGAACCCCAACAAAAATATGAAATAAACTAGCTACTGTAAAAAAATAGAAGAACGTGAATCCAACAAAAGTTTAACATTTTAAATACAGCTAAACTCAGCACAAAGTAGTCATGATTGATTTTATACATTTCTAAGCGAGTGTCATAATAGAATT
>NNCF01126490.1:1716609-1727629 GCA_002313205.1 Laupala kohalensis
TTTTTTTTGTTAAGTTGAATTTCTCGAAGCAAAGTATGATGACTTTTACTATACATTTTACAACAAATTTTTCATCAAAGGTTGGTGGGTACAACTTTGTGTTATAAATAAACTGAACCCAAAATGTATCTGACAGAATTTGACGTGGTGAAAGTGACTAGCGAGACGTGGAAAATTGAGTTCGCAAGTACATTGCAATATGACAACAATTATTACAATACTTAAAATTAAAAATTCTGAAAAATAGAGAAAAAAACTTTAATTTTTCCAGCTTGAAATAATTTTTATTTGTCGATGAGAATCAAAATATCGCGTTACAAATAAATAAATAAGACCCAATAGTTTTATTCTCCGGACAACATTTTGCAAACCCCATCGATTGAAAGTGTATAGAGAATGGCCCACGGGCTAAGTCAAGTTGGACAATTCTGATGTATAAGATTTCACGGACTTCCTGCAGGGCTGACCATTTCCTTCTGTTTGTAAGCAGAAAAGAGTAAGGGCCTATCATACTTCTTAATAAAATATATATTATAATTTTTGAAAAAGTAAACGTAAAGCCTACCCGTTAACTGACGATCAAATATAGTCAGGCCTCTGGTGGCTCAGGTAGTAATGATCTCACTCATCACCAAGTTATCCTGGGTTCAATTCCTGGTGGGGCCAGAAGAAATTTGTAGCTTTTCACAACAATGTCCTAGTTCATATAGCTGCGACTACTAAAAAGCGAACCCTCCTTCATATATCCACCTCCTCCTAGTATCAATAACTCTAACTATTACTAACCACTTCTGCTAACCTCTTCATGTGGCCCAAGTTAGTAAAACTCAGATAACCGGCCAACCTACTAACAATAACCCCTACCACTCACCTCCTATCGCCACATTTAGATACGCTTCAATAGCACGCTACATTTCTCCTTTACAAATAGGATCCGAAGAAAATACCCTCTCCCGCCTAATGCAACCAAACCTCCCTCTCGGAAATGCCGAAATGATTTAATTGCGAAATAGGCCGCAACAAGCGCTGATACAGGATCAGATTAGCTGTTAGAAACCGGTTCAACAAAGAGAACAGTTTTACGAAACTGAATTTTGGTTGTTTTAATGCGTAATGTGAAATTTCAAATATATTCCCAGTTCGAGGGTCTCACAAAAAGGAATGACTATCCCATTTTGATCCTTGGGCCTCAGTTTA
Organism: Laupala kohalensis; assembly: GCA_002313205.1. Taxonomy (NCBI): domain Eukaryota; kingdom Metazoa; phylum Arthropoda; class Insecta; order Orthoptera; family Trigonidiidae; genus Laupala; species Laupala kohalensis. The sequence goes on from NNCF01126490.1 coordinate 1,717,807, forward strand.
CCGACCCCTTATTTATTCTGTTGCGCTTCACATAGGACTAGAGCAGTGCACTTCAACTGATTCCAACCACTATGAGAAACTAAACGAAATATTTTCCGGAAATATATTTCTTGGAAAATTCCGCATAATATTTCAGACCCTCGCGGTTATCTTTTTATTCAGTACTTCTAGACTAGAGCCGTGCACATTTTCTCGACGTCTTTCAATAATGTAATAGATCTTCATAAAACGAATGTTTGTTTTTTACATGCAGACGCTGAAGGACTTGCACTATCGTCTGGGAGCCCTTCCACCTCTCGCCCCTCCCCTCGAAGACGCCAACTTCCGCTACGGCTTCAGCTCCACATTCCTTCGTCGCGTCGTGTCCTTCTGGACGCAGGAGTACGACTGGCGCAAACGGGAGGCGTTCCTCAACGCTTTGCCTCAATTCACGACGCAAGTGTCCGGCCTCCAAATACACTTCATCCATTCGAAAGCCAAGACTTCGGCCACGACGGCGAGAACGTTGCCTCTGCTCATGCTACACGGATGGCCAGGATCCGTTCGAGAGTTCTATGACGTCATCCCGCAACTGACGACGCCTCGTTCCGGACACAGCTTCGTCTTCGAGGTGGTGGCGCCGTCGTTGCCTGGATACGGATTCTCGGAGGTAAGCGCTTTACGTGCTACGCACACATCAACATAGACTTTTCTTCTTCTCTTCCTCTTTTCTTCTTCACCTCCTGTTCCTTCTACTCTTCCTCTTCCTTGTACTCTTTTTTCGTCTTCCTCTTCCTTCTTTTTTGTTGTCCTTCTTTTTCTTCTTCTTCCTCCTCCATTTCCTTCTTCTTCCTCTTTTTCTTCTATTTTCTTCTTCTTACTCCTCGTCCTTCGCCTTTTTCTTCTTCTTCCTCCTCTTCCTCCTTCTTTTTCGTCCTCTCCTTCTTTGTCCACCTTCTTACTACGCCCTAGGTCCTTACTCCCCCAAATTACCTCTCCAATACAATGTAGATGTTAATGGTGATATACAGAGAAGAAAAATGCAATATAACCCAAAAAGGGCGATATAGAAAAATAATTGTATATATTTTTGAAAATAAAAAATGAAAGATCGGAGCAGGGGTTTTGGAAATAATGGCGTCAAGATGACTTGGTTCATCCGCCATCTTTAAAGGCGGCTAAAGGTAGATGTAAGATGACCGCGTCATTTGGCGCATAAGAAGCACAGTTAATGATCAGGAGTGCACCTAGGGGTGATGTAAGGTGATCAATCCCTGCCACGAATTAAAAGAAATCTGATTATTTTTATTTCTCGTAATACTCGTATGTACGTACACACGCAAACATATGTATATATGGCCTACGTATACACATGTATATTATATAAATGCGTAATATACACAAACATATATGTGTGTCATATCCCCCTCCAAAAAAGTCCTGAGTGCGCCCCTGTTATTTATAACAGTTACGAAATTCTGTTAAACTAATTGGCAACATACCCCTAAACACGGTGAGTGTAAACATTGCATGTTTACTTTATATTAGTTTGTATTAATTAGTGTTATTTAAATAGTTTTAAACCCCCAATAAATTTCGTTAAGAAGTTATTGATTGTATTATCTGTCTCTTATANATTGTATTATACGATAAGTGAAAATAGTTGGCTTCAAATTCAAAAGGAGTGTATTGCTATAAGGATAAGTCTGTTTAGATATGTAATCAGTATCATGCAATTGAGGGCACTTCCCAAAAATTTATCAGGGGAAGGGTAATTAAATTTTGAAATTAGTAATTCTTGTGAAACAACATAAAAGGATACTAATTTTATTCCTTTAATATTATTGCAATGTGATGAATTTAAATGTACTTACCATTTATAACAAAAACATTTTCTAAAGTTTTTAATTTAATATTTGAGGAACTTCCTTTTCCCATTGCAGTATGTTTTTACAGGGAGCCGCCAAGAAAGGCCTGGGACCTGCACAGATGGGTCTAATGTTCATGAAACTCATGGATCGACTTGGTCACAAGCAGTTCTATATTCACGGAGGAGATTGGGGACACGCAGTTGGAGCAGCCATGGCTACATTGTATCCTGACAGGTAATGTACCTTACTCCTCAGTTCACAGTATTTCTTTACGCTTGCTAATGATTTGAAAAATTACGAAATGAGATATGAATAATATTTCATAACAAAGTATACTTAAAAATTGAGCTGGGTGGTGGAAGGGAGTAATATATAGTTTAAAAAGTGTGATATAATTGTTTGTTCGATGAGTAAAAAGACGGAACAAGACCACTGCACTTGTCTCCAAAAATAATAAACATACTGGTTGTGTATTTACACTGGAAGTCATGTAACTTTATCGAGAATTGCCTCATTCGAACTTCTACACATTTCAGTTGTATCTGAATTAATATTAATAATTGTCACAGACTATTTACTGGAAGAAATGCAATTTGATATCACAACAAAGACACGAGGCAATATTCGTTCCACACTTCGCTCGATGCAGAAAAAAACGGGATAGAGTCACAAGAGCAAGTGAATTGAATTGATGGCCAATGTTGGCGACAGATTTAAGTTTAATGAAATCTGAAAGTACTGCAAACATAACCTATACCTAAACATAACCACACTTATGGACGATAGAGAAATAAAAGCGTCGACCACACTGACCAAACCTTGTACCATCATCAAGCCAATTAGACTTAATCTGCATCAATGCAGTTTGTTTGCTAATTTAAAACCATATATCAGTATGATATGAAAGTAACCCTACTTTTATGGAAAATAACGAAAATTGTATTCGTGTTTAATAAACTTGGTAGCATTAAAATCGATGCCTTTTTTTCGTTTATATAATAGTCCATTTTAAGGTGCTTGCTAATCTACGGAATAGTGTTTTGACGCATCGTACATTAATGTAGGTTCATTTATAATAGTGGCCTTGTGTTTACAGAACTATTGGTTATATATTCATTTGTGTCCATGGGCTGGGAGGGTGAGCTGGCAGTAAAACATTGGCGGTGTATGTACGTTCATTTGTACCAAAAATAGGTTGTCAACTTAAGATTATTTTTTTTCTTTTAGGATTCTTGGATTTCACACGAACATGTGTTACATAAGTAGCCCCCTTGCATATATGAAACTGTTTGCTGGAAGTATGATTCCTGGCTTGTTTATGGAGATAGAACATCGAGACAGGGTTTATCCCTTGAGCAAGATCTTTCACTTTATGATTGAAGAGTCCGGCTACATGCATATACATGTCACCAAACCTGACACTATTGGTAAGAACGCGTTATTTTTTTTATATGTCCGAGAACATTTTAATTATTTTCAGGAATTAATCGCGAGGAAAGATTTTTCACGTCAACTCTTGGCAGATTACAATATTATTTAGTAGATTATTTGGAAACATGAGAACCCGATTAGCTCGTAACGAGTTCTTATGTCATATCAATGGTGTAACGTCTTCTAAATACTTCAAACAATATTAAATCGAGTGTATTCCCTCTTTATTTTATTTCAAATATTTAATATAATTTATTTCAAATGGATTGTAATATTATTTTAATTGGTTCAAACCACAAACTATAAGTTTCTTCATTTAATTCTATTATACAACTCACGGTTTTACAATTAATAACAACTTTAGAAAAATCTTTTTATTTACATAATTTTCCTTGTTTTTACAGCTGATCTCATGAAATGTTTAACCTGTCATCAAGTCATTAAAATAGTTACTTTTCTGAATTTTATCAGGTCATGAACGATCATTACGGGAGCATAGTGTGTAAATTATACCGAATAATTCATTTTTGATCAAGGATGAAGCAAAGCAGTTTTGTTTTGTTAATAAAGTATGCAAACAAACTGACCGCATATCGTGTTGTCTAAATACTAGATGCAAACAATTTATACAGAACATAAAGAACGTGAGACTCGAATAAATATTTCCAATATTTACTTTTTTTTATTGAGCAAGGTGGCGACTCGTGTGATGGCTGACCGCAAATCACGCAAACAGCAGAATTATTTGCATCGATCGAAAGTATGACAGAACCTGTGACACTTCAAGCACCGAAGAGGGTTCAGTACATACTAACGAACACGCAAGGTAAAGAAACAGCAAGAGATGCTCTCTGGAAGAGAGGGACGATCGAATGTGAAGACCAGTGTGGAGGTGGGGACGAACTTTCCCTGCACCTTCCTCTTGATCCTACGGGAATTTCAAAGAAGGGCTTGAGGTCTTCATCAGACTCATGTGCAAAGTATTCGTAGTTGACGACTCTTTTACACATGTTTAGGCTGGGGTCGGTGGATGTCTTTATTTTAAGGCCTAAAATTTCCTTTAATGCCAAAATGAGCTCTATCTGCTTGTCTGTAGTGTCTCCAACAGAATGTCTCCATTCCGTTGGGGCACGACAGACATGAGCTTGCCATCTGCCTTATTGATTGCCTTAGCAAGATCACAGGCACTCACGGACTTAAAGGTTTTACCTTCCTGCAAACACTTTATTAAAAGGAAGCGTGGCTTTGTGGGCCTATGCTATCCTTGCAAAAAAACTGTTCAAGTCGCCTCTTCCTAGAGAATGATGACAAACGGGGGGGGGGGAGCGACAAGAGTGAGACGGGCTTATTTTCCATGCGTATTGATTTAATTTCATCCCCGTGTTCCCCACCCACCACGGAGTCCAACAAGGGGACACCCCTCTGGGGTGTCAGGATTGACACGGGAATAAAGCGGGGGCACGCAGAGTTCTTTAAGCAGGGTTGCTCCAACGCCGCTGACCTGCGGGAAGGACCCCCTCCGTCACCCTGGTGTTCAGTGGAAGATCTAGCCCGAGCCGATTGGTCGGGGATGGGTTAGCCCCCGATCTCCCGTCTAGAAGAGGCCGAGGCCAAAGCAAGCGTATTGAATGACGCACACAAGGAAATCCTTCTAGGGTTGCATGGCTCTTCAACTCGCCAGGACACCCATTCCCTCCGACACGGGTCGCCATGCACGGCAAATACATGGGCGAGTGTTCAGCACACAGAGAAGGCCAGTAAAGACATAAAAGCGATGAAAGTGTAAACCTAGGTAAATAGGAGAAGAGAATAGTGAAAGAAAATAAATGATTGAGAGCCCTCTCTGTATCCCACCGTCAGGACGTGGACCGACTCACTTCGACGGCTCCAATATTCACTGTTGAAATATATTTAATGTTATTTTGCTGATTTACTGTTGTTCCAATATTTACCGAATTTACTGTTTTCTATTCACTTCGCCACTTAAATCAATTCTCCTGTAATTAAACAACATTTGTCCCTAAGTACCTTTGCATGACAACTGTCTTTTTCCTAAACCCACTCTAGACATCACTACCACTTGTACGTAACAATGGTCACAGTGACTGTATAACAAATAGGGTTGCCAACTTAATAAAGAAGTTGGGACGCATGCAATCGTGAACAAGTCACAAGATGTGGCGCAAAGTGACAACCTGTAAATCAGGTTCAAATATGACTTCGAATTTGTCGATAATAAAAAGGTGTACTGCATCATTACGGATTGAACCCATTCTTCTTTTCTTTTTTGACTAGCGTAATTATCAACAGATTTGCCTTCTCTTCTAATTTTCTTCAATAAAACCATTATTATCCATAAAAATCCAAATATAAATTATACAACCATTTGATTGTTAATCATGATAGCCAACGGAAGGAATAATTACGTATATTCAAATAATAGTAATATATTTTATTTCTGTAACTAAACTATATTCGTGTAAAACAAGAATGTAGGGACATTCACTTGTCCCGTCTAAGTTATGGCGGGACACGGAAATATTTTCGAAAAGTAGGGACAATGTCGACAAAATGGGGACGGTTGGCACACCTTACAAATGACCTCTCAACTCTTTTCCTTTTCAGGAGTGGCTCTGAGAGATTCCCCTGCCGGATTGGCTGCTTACATTCTGGAAAAGTTCTCCACGTGGACCAACATTGAGTGGCGGGACCTACCAGACGGAGGTCTCCTTAAGAAGTATACTTTGACGAATCTCTTGGACAACGTCATGATCTACTGGTTGTCAGGATCTATAACTACATCCATAAGGCTAGCTGCAGAAGCATTTTCGCAGGAAAATCGGGAAATGAAAATGGAGAGGTAAGATCCTGCTCGCGGAGGAAATAATTGTGGTAGCTAATGTTAAATACCGCCAAAATATTGTGTTAGTATTAATAACTCAATTCAAGACTGAATCACCAAGAGTTATTGACCAATCCCAGCTTTTGGCGTAACGCGAAGTTTCAACTCAACGATATGATAAACAATATGATCTTCCGCATGCTTAGATGTTGGAGAGATTTCTGTAGCTACCACTTTCTGAAACTGTATGATCGCTTCCATAACTCAAGAATTATGACGTTTTGTATAAAAAAAGTTATATTTTCTGAAAAGTTGGAGGGGGAGGAATTTGTCACGAATGCTGATTTTAGAGATTGAAGTGACGGCAAAAGAAAATTTTCGAATTCTGTCTGGTTTCAATCTGAACAAATCCCTTTGACTCATTAGCAGCTGTGCTTTTCGGCAGATCTCTGTTGTTCAGAGGTTCCTGGCCAAGGCACACGGTGACATACGGTTGTGCATTAGGGTGGACGTTGAAAATCGAAAGATTTTTTTTTTCTTTGTTAAATAAGTAAAACACTTTGTGACTTTCAGACAAATTGTCAGTTATTACATCGCGGTTTGAACATTCAACATTTCGCCCCTCGAATATGGTCCTCTTCAGGTGCATAAAAATCTTAAACTATTATTAAACTTTTCCTTTAGAAACACAACAAACTCATCTTCAGGTGCATACATTTTTTAAATCCGTGGACGTTTCAAATAATTTCGACAACTGTCATAATTTTCATGTAGAAATGAAGTCCCACACTGGCCCGGGTTTTTGTCCGGTTTTCCTTCGGATAGAAGGGGATTTTATAAACAGACTGTCTAGGCTCTTGCATAGGTGGGCCGAAGTCTATTACAATAATTAAATTCGAATTATTTATTTAGTTATTTTAATAATTACGTACAATATATTCCGAATAATAGATAATATTACGTATTTGTGAACTATTTTTTGCGTTTCATTAAATACAAATTTGTCGATCTTGTATTGATATTATAACACGGTGCTAAATTCTGATCTAAGCAAATGCGCTGAAATTTTCAATCCTTAGCCTCTGCCTTAGGATCCTCGATCGGAATTGATGGGATGGTTCCTCGCTTTCTTGCGGATAGTAAATTAGTTTATCCTCCACGTGGTTATACGTAGTTTGTAACAGGTTTGTTTTTGACAAATTTATTATTGTTTCTAAAAGATGGATATTTATAATATCTGACAAAGTTATTTACTATTCTTCGAGTGGTGTATGCCTTTTTGAAAGATATGGGCCACCTTTCGAATTTATTTAATTGCTCCTTTGCATCTAGCCTGTTTTTCTTATTTAATTAAAATTATTTTCTTTCTTAAACGGAGACATTGACGTAAGCAAGTATAAGCAAACGTAAAGCTGTCTAAGAGTTGCAAATGCTGTCTCTCTTATGTCGTTCATAACTGCCACTCGTTAGCAACAAAACAACTTTTATTTTCCAGTAGCCAATACACAAACAAATTGCAGGATATAATATAACAGCCGATGGTCGCAGTCCCATAAATCCAGTAGACAGTTGCCGTTGTAGCGCCGAGTCGAAGTTCCGTCGTGACGTAAGTTGCGGCGAGATCTGGTTCCGATGGTTAGTCAGTTATTGAAGCGCCTCGGTTGTGGTCTGTCTGCCGCTGCACGCGCCGCAGCTTATAAGCGACCGCTTTCCCGCCACTCGTAGCCACCGCCCGCCTCCTATTGGTGCTCGCTGANCCGCGCCCAAGCTCCAGTTAGCGCTGTCTGCGGGTAATCTAGAAACTACTAGATCTCGCGGTCTTTCAACTGCAGCGTATGCTGCAGCCTTGCACTGGAAAAAAAATCTGGTCTATTTAGCTTTCGCTGTAAATTAATATTCACACAAGTAATGAAATTTCGTAGCATCATCTGAACCTTCTATTCCTGAATGATTTTGTTGCTTTGTTTGTCTGTTTCAGCGTCCCTACTGTTGTGCCCACAGCCATTGCCAACTTCGCGCACGAGGTGTTCTACGTTCCCCAGAGCATAGTGAAGGACAAGTTCGTCAACTTACTGCACTTCACTCACTACTCAACTGGAGGACACTTTCCAGCATTCGAAGAACCCAAAGTGGTAGCTGATGATATTTGGATATCTGTAGAGAAATTCATTCAATTTTATTCGAAGAAATAAATCTTGTTATTGTTTTGTACAAATAGTCACGATGTGGATTAAAAAAGCTTAAATATATAAAATTGACATAACTGATGTTCACTGACATCTATATAGACTGATTTCAGACGCTTAAAGAATATAATTCTCTATCGGCAGAAATTATTTGAAGGTTTTGCTCAAGAAATGTGTTTTAGTAAAAGAAGGAAGAGTCTGGCCTCATTTGTGACTTCGACGTCTTCATTGAAACTAACACATCGCAACGACGAAACTTTACTGACATCAATGTGAAGTGAATTTGTTTACTTATAAAATTTTCAGTTTTAACCATTGAACCAACCCCGTTAAAATTGTGTGTGTGTGGTACCTTGATATCTGTAGCAGGACAGAAAGTCTATATTTTTCTCCGGAATAGCTGTTTTGTTTTTGAAAATCACAGAATAGAGGGTTTTTAGCAATGAAAAAACTACCCGACGTATTCTCATTACCGAATACGATTTTTTCATTTTCCAAGTAAGATATAGGACGATTTACGTATAATATGAATTCGAAAGAAGAGACAACTGTGTGTCAATGCCATAGATTTGCAAGGTACCGACAGCAGCGGCCATTTTGATGCTTTAGGTTAGATGACGGGTGGTCTGCCTTGAAGCCTAAGGTTCTGGGTTCGAATTCTGGATAAGGTATTTCATTATGCATTGTACCCTTGGAAGACAACGACAAACCATCAAGGACTGTATCTAAGCAAACATCTTCGTCGGCGAACAGTTTTTTAAAAATTGTAGTATTTGTAAATGGGAAATGAAGCTTATCTACATGGGGCGATAAGAGGTGGAGTGGTATGCTATTGTTAGAAGGTGGGACAGTTAGCTGGATTTTTCACGTGTTACTGAGAGTAGTAGTAGGTGGAGAGAAGAAGGAGAGCTTGCTTTTCAGTTGTCTAACACACATAAAAGTGCCCGCAAGGAAAATTGGAAAGATGTTTGTTTCTATGTGTGGCAAAATTGAAATAAACCAAATGCGAATTAAAAGTCAGTGTGTTCACCAATGCAACTATTAAATTGTTAGACATAATCGTGCAATTTTTTTTTTCAATTTTACATTTTTCAAAATAGCATTTGCAGTGAAATCCACATAATGGAAGCCGCACATATCAAATTCCCACCTCTTTCGAACGATTTTTGGTGTTGGTCGATTCCTCCTCACATACATTCAAATTTTTTTGGAAAATGGTCCGAATTGAAATCCTAGATCCCAAAATTTGTACTGCTTCAACTGTTTTCAAGTTCTTACAATACGAACATTGCAATTAATTATTATAGAATAGAAGAGATAACACTAAGTGCGGTCCAGACCCATTTACTGGTTATGATTTTTTCCCCTCTTCCATAAAGATGAGTAGTCCAAAGTAGATCATGAAATAATAATATTATTTTTGAGGGAGATTCGAACCATAAGGTATGGTTATTTCAAATAGTTGACACTTTGTCAATATTTTAGAAAAAACCGGGGGAGAGTAACTTTACATT
>NNCF01126490.1:1727900-1755696 GCA_002313205.1 Laupala kohalensis
AATGACAATAATTGAAACATAAAAGTATAACATGAAAGTATACAATAATTGAGATGTAAAAACAGTATTGAAAGAAATGTAACAATTATTAAAATTATGAATTAAAATAAAGAACAGAAAAATGAATGGAAGAAAACAGAGTGAGGAAGCCGAGAAAATAACATACCTGAGTGTTGAGGGAAAATGTTTGGGAAGTGCGCAGGTCATTATATGGTAAGTGAAAGAGGGTTTTCGTGTCGGGTCGGGGGGTGTTGGGGATTTCCAGGAACTGGCGGCAGAAAACGGAAAGTATTTTTCAGGGTTTTAACTGTTTGGAGTAGGTGCACTGGAGAGTTGGCGGATTGGGAAGGAAGGAATTTGAAGACTAGTTTCTTAAGAGGGGAGTGAAGTTCAGGGATTTATTCATTTAAAAGGGGAATGCTTTTTAGGATACTATGGACAGGCAAAATTTCTAATTTGATCCGCGTCCAAAATCTATTTTCTACTTCTAATATATGAAAATCCTTCTCAATGTTGAATGTGTGTTCGTTTTCTATTAGGGTGGTTGGCGAAGTGAGAGACTTTAGTGTTATTTTTCCATGCATTTATCTGTTCTTCTTTCTACCCTTTGGTTGAACGTTCTTCCAGACTGCCCCACGTACACGGAGGGATTTTTATGTATATAAAAGAAATATATTTTAGATAATTTTTTTTTCAGTGTATGTAACTGACGATGGCTGCTATGCAGCCGAAAAAGCTTTATAACATTAAAACTATGAGCAACAAACAAACGACCTTTAATTTATCATTCTTTGATAATGTTGCTAATGCTCCACAATTACCTAGTAATTAATTAATTTCTTTAGAATATTTCAGAAAAGAGACCTAAATATTCAACTTTTTTTCCTTTAATTTTCAATTCTTTTTCCATTCTTCCCATCTGGGATCAACAGTCCATGAACCGTGAGAGGTTACAGCATTAATGACAGCCTCTTCAGAACAAGTTTCTTCGATTCGACAAGATCACGCATGTACGGTGTACGTGGACGCGAGTGCGAAGGTTCTTTCAATTTGCTTCGTCATTCCCGTCTTCCTTTTGGACCTGAGGCGTTTCTCGGTGCGAGCGAGCGAGCGAACGGTTACGCAACACTCCGCCGGTTGCAGGCCGGTCGGCCGGTGGGCTTCAGGCGCTGCGCTGCAAACTCAGTCTCTTGAGTGAAGCCTCGCTGCACAGCTGCACATCCACGAACACGTGAGTTACCCTTCCCTTTCATTCAAACAAAAGTGATTAAATTAGTTCATTGCCCTCCACGTGGTCGTACGCAGTTTGTAACTGCTTTTTTGACTATTATTATTATAATATAAACTAGTTATTGAGATTGGGTCGAGAGAAATAAAGAAAAAATAACACTATTCCATACTGCCGACGTTTCGAAAATTTATATTTTCTTCTTCAAGGCCACACACAACAAGGTCTACAGTTTGTTAATATTCTAACAGGTATGTTTTGTTTTGTGTAACCCTGAACTGAAAAATAAAGAAAACTAAATTGGGGAAGTTTATGTAAGGTGAAATATAAATGGTGTATATACAGTGGAACCTTTTTAACTCGAACTTCAAGGGAAAGGATATAAGTTTCGAGATAACGAGTTTTCGAGTTATAGAGGACTTCACGATATGGAGTTTTTAACATTGTCAATTACGACGTATAGAGGTATATGTTATTGAAGTCATTAGAAAATAAAAAAATCGACTTACAGAGATTTATTTTACTACATTTGTGTTGTACATAATTACATGTACAAAGATTATTTTATGGTAAAGGAACATCTTGAAAATATGCACATATTAAAAGAACTCTAATTTACTTTTGAGTCAAGGAATTAACACAATTGACAATTCAATTGTATTTTCGATTGCAAACAAGGCACTAAACATATCACTAAAGTACGAAATCGTTTCTTGGAATTGGTTATTGACGACAACGAAACTATTGCTAGAAGTTAAAGAGTCTTACGAAAAGAATTTCGATTTACAGAGGTCGCAAAGTTAACATACTGCTTTTTCGAGTTATAGAGTGCGCTAGATTTGTAGTTCGAGTTCGAGAGCGTGATATGTATGGATAGTACATCACAGGGATATCATATTCAGTTCGAGTTAAAGCGTCTAAATAATTCGAGTTGTAGGGTTTTCTGTACTTCAACAGAAGGAAATGGCTAATTTCTTCGTCTTAGAGAGGATATCGAGTTACGGGGTTTAGAGTTACAGAGGCTGCACTGTGTACGTCAGACTAATACAAAATTACAAAAACTTTGAAGTACTTTTAAATGCTTTTTCCGCCTGAATGTAATGACATTTCCTTGTCAATGTTATAAAGTGCTGCATTAAAACATGTCAAGACAAGATTCATAAGTTTCGTCCCTCCCCCCTTTCCACATTTTCTTTCATTCGAACAACGTCCGTTGTAACGGATTGAAGGATATTTCTTATATCTACATCGTGTTAAGACAAACAATTATTATTCTCTTGTTGTTATTGATGAGGTTTAAATAAATTGAAGGGGAGAAATTAAAACGCTTCCCATTGTCCGTTTACTTTTTATTTTCAAAGTAGATAAACAGTATGATTCAACAACAATATTATACTAACTAGTTGATTTGATATTCAATGTGTTGCTTAAATAATTAGGGATACGATTTCTGCATAAAATTCCACGGACTTACGAATAGTAACTTAATCCGGGCGGCTGTTTTGGAAACTTTGGTGCAGTATGATGCACATGTAAAAGCAATTATCGATTCAGGAGGAGTATATTTTAACAAAACCATGCAAATGTCCTAATTCTTTTAAACAAAATGGAATGAAATTTAAATTTGTCGCAGAGCTCTGAGCTTATTTTACACCACGTTCTCATTAATCGAAGGAATTGGTTGTAATAATATCATTGCTTCGGAGGTGGGTCGTATTAAAATAACTTTTTATTGAAACTGATAACACATTCATCCATTTGCTTACATCCATGGAAACTGTCTGCACATGACACTCATCATAAACAAAACGTATCATCATTCCCTTAATTTATTACGATTAGAATAAATGTGTAATATATGATCTTCTCATTCATAATGAACGAAAATGGTAAAATACGTCAGAGGGATAAATTTCTTTCTCTAAACAGAACTGAGACAATTCCAAAGATTACAAAAGCTACGAAAAATGTCGGGCTCCAAAGTACATATTTTTACTAAGAATTATTGTATTCCATAAATTAATAAATTTTTCTACAATACTTAAACTTTTTCGATGCGTAATATAATGAAATAAATATATTTCAACATTGTAAAAATTCAACAATAATGTTTTTAACAATTTCACTCTTATATTTTGAATAATTTTCTAAAAAATGGTGTTACAAGAAAAGATAAAGATTATTTTTTATGAAAATAAATATTACAATTGAACGATTCAGATTTTTGAAGGATCCCCCAACGAAGAAAAAACCAAGGACTCCCGAAAATATCACATGGTATTGAAGTATTCTTTGCGGATTTCGTAATAGATGCTCGCCTAATACACAATTTTGGGAGGAGGCAAAATTTTCGAGAATTTATTTCCGTGGATCAAATAATAATAATAATAACAATAATAATAATAATGTAAAATATATGTTGAGCAATCAAGATTGTGATTGATGAGGCTGTTAACGTGAGACCTGGAAAGCTCCACAAGAATTGTTAATATTTGTCCTCACTTCAATTAGAATCGCGAAGTAGGCGTAAGAACGTTCACATCGTTTTGTATCCAACACTTCAGAAAATTAGCGTATTTTCAAAATTAGAATCTATTTCTTACTCACAGTTCCACTTCTGAATGGAACGTGAATATCTTTTGTTCGCATGGGAAGTGCAGTCTTCTGCTGTTTATAAGTTGCGAATTTAACGAACGGGAATAGTAGGTGTCGGATTATGGTCATGAGGGTCCCAAAATGTTTTCAAACATGTAGATATTCATATACTTGAGCAACTATTACATTCTACGAATTAACACGATTGTTTTATAATATGTAAACAAAAGAAAATCAATATTGGAAGTTAATAAACAATAAAGGTGAAAACTACTTTCAATATCATTTTTTGCAATATTTTATGAAAATTTTCCAAAAATATCAAATCCTTTTTTCTGTGAAAACATTCGGATTGAAAAGCGAAATTTATTTTATTAGTCCTCTACAACCAATAAGCCCAGGGCCTTCCTGAAAGGCAAGAGTGGCCGTGAAAACTTCATGAAATCAAAGACCGAAGAAGGCGTCAAGAACAGATATCAGAAGCGAAGCCACTCCTCGAGTAGCGATTGAGTCGTGTGTTCTCGTCGTTGGGCAACGCCTCTGTTTGACACGCAGGAGGCGAACCATCACGAAGAACGTAGGTCAGGGATGTCACCCGGGTCGCATGTTGCGTGCGGCCTTGGACTTACTTACAACCATCGAAAGAAATAACATTGATATGAGTAAATTCTAAATTCAAACATCGACTCAATGAAATGATACACGACAACTTTTTATCTCAGTTCAAGAATTCTTAAAAATACTCATTTATTCCCTTCAAAAACAAATAAAAACTAATTAATAAGTATTTATAAAGATACAGAAATATAACTATTTATAGAGACTCGCTAGACTCTTGCCTAGGGTGTCATCTATTGAAATAATTATTCTCGAGTTTAGTGTTATTTAATTGTAACGATTTCTCAGCAATACTTTCCGTATGATTTTTAGTTTGACAATAACACGTACTTGTGAAATGACTTTTAGGTGTTTTATTAAATACAATATTTGTTGGTATTATTTTAATACTATTACACGTGTCGAACAATTTTGTATCATTTGGAGTATGTTGAAATGTTAAATCCGCCTCTGTCTTAGTGTCCTTGATCGGAATAGATGGGATGGTCCCTTGCTGGCTTCCGGAGAATAAATTAGTTTATTATCCTCCACGTGGTCGTAAGCAGTTTGCAATTGCTTTTTTGGACGATAAAGTTTAACTTTGTTAACTTTAAAGGGAAAAATGAAGGGAAACAAAGGAAGAAAACATCATATTTAAAAAAATTTCCTTCCATAGGGTTCTTATGAATTTCACGAAGTCGTATTAAGTGCATAAGAAAATGCTCAGACAATCAATCACGCAACGCCAAGCAGACTCACAATATGACAAACGCCACTTTACAAATATACGATTTCTGACAGCTTGCATTGAGGGCCAAATTTTATATAAGAGTTCAAATAATGGAAATATAATAATATAAAAGCACAACATTGATAAAAAGAAGTGCATTTTTTCGACGTAAATTACACCAAATAATAATAATATAAAAATTAATAAAATTCTAAAAAAAAATACTCTTTGAAATATAAAACAAAACAGCACATAAAACACAGGAGCTTTAGAAAAACAAGGAAATTGCGTATGTTCATTTCTTTCGCCAGCATTGATATTTGGTATTTGTTTTTAAAATGTTTATGATACTTGCCACATTCATTTGTGTTATCTTGAGTCCTCGAATAATTGCACTATGAAGTTAATGATCACGATAATGATAATAATATTTGTAAAAAACGAAACTGTTCTGAATTACTGCAAGAATCAAGTTTTCACGCGCATTTTAGTTCAATTTTATTGCAATCGCAGTGACAGCTTAATAATTCTTCATACTATTGGTATGAGGTACGGGGGCTGTGCCCCCTTCAATTCGTGTGGGAGAGCCAAGCCACTTGGTCACGTGATCGCCACGTCAGACGTAGGGGGCTTCATTCGAGCAGCATCTTAGAAGTCCCATTAACATTTCTGCTCTCGAATTACACTCAGATTCCCCAACTTATTATTGTCCTCCTACTTTTCATCATTCACCAAAATTTACACGATCAAGTTTCTATAAATGAATACAGGATAATATTAATAACTAGATGACCCGACAGACGTTGTCCTGTCCAAATTTCAAGAAGTTCGTGATCGTTTTGTGAATTTGTGAAAAGCTATTTGAAGTGTAAACAAAGTAAAAATGAGAAAGAAAAAGTTCAACTAAAGATCTGAAAAAAAAAAAAAAAAAAAAATCAAAAAAAAAAAAAAAAAAANCAAACAAATTTATGATTTTTGCTGTTTCCCCGAATTTTCCGACTTTGCTTCGTAATTGTCTCGAATTTTTCTCCTGAAAACTTTTCCAGGACCATAACGAACAAAACAAAAAAAGAATTACGCATCGAATCCATCGTTCGAGTCGTGTGTTATGGGGTCTAATATGGGATTCATACAAAAATCCCATAGAAAAAAAAAGCACTTTCAGTTTTTCCCGAATTTTCAAATTTTCCGGGCAACTTTTCCAATTTTTCTTTGTGTAAAACCCTTTACAGACTATTACGAACATTTTTGTTTTAATTGCTCAAATCAGTCTCAAGTGATGAATTTACCAACGAACAGCAATTAATTTTTATTTATACAGATTTTCCGAAGAGAAACCCTGTATTTGAGACAACGAAGCAGAGTTTTAAATAATAGAGTGAAGAGTCAGTTACTTTATGCTACAACACATTATGATAATAATAATAATAAATTTATTGTCAAAAACAGTACAAACTGCGTATGACCACATGGAGGACAATAAACTAATTTACTCTCCGGAAGCGAGCAAGGGACCATCCCATCAATTTCGATCAAGGGCCCGAAGGCAGAGGCGGATTCAAAAATTTCAGCAAAAGTTCCTAGATAAGATAAAAAGTTAGCTGCGAGTTATAATACATATATAATGTCAATATGTTTGTAAATTTACATGTACAAGTTAATATCGAACTATAGATTATTCTGAGTATAGTGTCATAAAAATCATAAGAGTTGAAAAAACACTAAATTCACGATTTATTGTTACAATAAACACGCCGCTAAACAAAGCCTAGAGAACCTGTATAAGAAATCCGCCTCTAGCCGAAGGAAAAACGGAGAAAAACCCGGGCCAGGATACATAATAAAACAAATTACTTATAATTTATATTCGTTAAGCAGGGATGCGCAAATGGGGGATGATCGACCGAGACCGGATAACCGCCATAAGACTAGAATTTATAAGAAATTTATAAAGCAACAGTTAAATATAAGAACAAGAATGTAATCTATGGGTGGACTTAAGAGAAAATAAAAGTAGTGAATGTTTCTACGTAACGAATGTAACAACCATAAATAGTACTGTAATTCGTAGACTAACTACTCACTATCGTTCCAGAGAAATGGGTTTCTTCAAGAAGTTACTCCTCATTGAAGGTATCATCGCCCTGGTTGTGGCCGTTGGAGTGGGTCTTGTATGGCATTACGCGTCACAACCGTCTCCACGTCCTAACCTCAAAGAGCAATACTGGGGGCCAGGAAAAGCAAAACCTGACAACGCACAAATCGTCCCTTTCAAGATCAATGTCTCAGATGAGGTAAGTAACCTATTGCTAAAAAGTAAAAATTATATAATTTGCTGTTGTTACTATCGCAGATGAGATAATTATCATTATTAAATCTTTATTAATTTACAAGTGAATGTATGCTAAACATTATATGTTCAAAAATTTAAATATCTTTCGTATTTTAATTTTAGTTTAAACAATACGACCTTATATGTACATTATATCCTGTATTTATTTTACTTCTATCAACGTTTGGTTTTAATTTATTCTATCCAGATTTCTAATTCATAAAATTAAATTTCGGGGTATTGTATAAATACATGCTAAAGAAACAGAATGATTTTGTCTTCCACAATTTTAAGTAATATGTTTTCTTACAAAACAGGTATGTTGCGGAGAGCTTTCCTCATCATCAGTGTTTTACGGAACAATAAACAAAATAAATATACTAGAAATCTAAACGTCTCAGTTCATATAGTTGTGATGGTTGAAAAGCTTATTCTCTGCGACTTACCACGGTTGTAATACACGGATACGGCAATCTAGATTCAATCTAGTCCCTGATCCCCCGAAAATGTGTTTCACGATGTGTCTAGTGAGTAAACTCACGTAGAAATGGGTCTTACTCGCACTCGTCATCCTGGTTCTTAATTGACCGAAACGAGAATACATAAATACATACAAGAAATCAAAAATATATAATGTACAATTTGTTGTAGAACACTGATGATGGGGAAAGCCCCCCTACACTTGTGTGTTTCGTAATATAACATATTACTTAAAATTGTGAAAGATAATATCATTCTGTTTCCCTAACATGGACTACAATTTCCACAAAAGAACATTTGTAACCACGAATATTATTGCATATATAAATATTATTAGCGTGTCCGGTTTTCTTTTTAGTATGAGATCAGTGCAGACACTGGTTACAAGGTAACTGCAACGAACGCAATCTCCCAAAAGTCTGTTTATTTCCAGTCTGTTCTGTAAACAGATCCGAAGTCGCGGCGCGTAACATCCAAGTATAATCGCGAGGAAGCCTTGAATAGAGATCGTCAACATCACTCCCGGCACTAAATATAACTTCCCACTATTGAGAGATCGCTTGTTCCATCACACACGGCTCTTTCAGATTCCACGATAGGTCTCTGTCACGATGGAACACACAATCGCTTTTTACTTTCTCATGTACGTAGTATATAGAAAGTATTGTAATCGTGAAAAAATTCGAAAGCCAGATTTCGACGGAAATGTCGGTTTTGGTCATCCCTGATTCAGAAAAAGTTGTTTTTGACATAACGTACGTCCGTCTGTCCGTCTGTGCGCAGGGATTCTGAGTAAACGGATGAATATATTTAATTCACATTCCGTATCCAAGGTAGAATTTACTTGTTGTCGATGCACGTGCTCTAATTTTTTTACTTGAAAACAAAGGGTACATCACATGAAGGTCAAAGTACTCTTTTGAATGTTTCTCAAAAACGGCGCCAACGATTTTGCTTAAATTTTCTGTACGTAAGGTACAATTAGTATGCAAACATCCGCATTAGCGGTATTTCGCTTGAAAGTTTGGTATAGGCGCAGTAAAATAATTTCTGTCTCCTACTGTTACACATTAGTTTACTGTTTCCAGAAGCTTGAATAATATTTAGCAGCGTAAATGGAACAAGCAGACGTAGAATAATCACTTCTCGTAAACTGAAATGAAAGATATGATTATTATAAAATACATAGGAGGACAGCAAACGTACTGCAGATATGAAAATACATCATGTTCTGTCTGCAGCGAAATTACATTTACAGAAGACTTTTACGATATTTTTTGTCACTCTATACTGAAGATGGAGAAACGTATGAGAAAATATGCGTAATGGTTTTCCACCAGTAGTCTCTCTTTCTAGTAGTTCAACCCTCCAATCAGAATTTTTCTTTTCATACCTTTGACACATTTCTTTAAGTATGGAAATCATCAGAATAAAATTCCTGTTACCTTACTTGTTACGTAATTTGCAATGTTGAAATATTTTTCGGATTTTTATTATTTTTTCCCATCGCAAAAATTTTTGTTTAACAGAAAAATGTTTCAAAGTAATAAGATTATCTAAAGTGAATCAAGACATTTCGCAGCCCACAAGAACTTCATCGTAAGTCATCGAATCTCTGAAGGAAAATAAACGATTTCTACGATTATGTCCATCCAATAACGATTTAAAAATTAATGTCCTTCCAATAACTGCGGTGGTCTAGTGACTGCTAGGTCTAGCGGTAGAGCGTGGGTTCAAACCCCGCTCGGCCGAATCAGGTGAGGTTTTCGTCTGGGGTTTCCCTCAGCTACTCCAGACAAATGTCGGTTCAGTACCAAAAGTTTCCCGGCAACCCAACATCTCTCCTTCCCAATTTCATTTCCCTTAAGCCCAACCTGAAGGCCTCGTGGCCTGAACCTCGCCAAAAGGCAATAAATAAATAAATAAATAAATAAAAGTTAATAACATACTATTAACTGCATTATGGGCCAAAAAATGAAATCGGTGAGTGGTGACAAAGAGGAGAAAATACATATGATCGATTTAACACGAAAATATATTCAAAATTTCATTTTACAAAATTTCCAAATAAAATAAAGAATTGAAACAGCGGAGACCGAAAAAATAAAAATATTAGTTTTAGTATTGTTTAATTTAATAACCACAAAAATTATATATCACTAATACCTTTATTTGCGATAAATAAACTATCGATTTCTTTACAATACTCTGGAAAACCAATGCTTTCAAGAACGTGTACTGCTATCAAGAATCTTTTCCGCTAAGAGAGAAATTTGTCTTTTCACATGAAAAGATTTATATATTTTTTAACATACAATGCTTAGAACTTAGCAAGTAATGCGATTGAAGCTTGTTTCTTCTTCTTCTTGGCTTAAATGCAATTTCGATTCATCTTATTCTTTTTTCTTAATCTTGGAGATTGCTTGAAATAGAAAGAAGGTTAATTTCTAGAATTCATGAATGGTTGAAAATTTTTTTCTTTAAATTTATTAATATCTAATATTTTGGAGATTTGGGGACTTAAAGAAAAACGGCTTCACCTGGATCATTTGAAAACGGTGTAGCTTTTCATACTTTTGAAATCAGTATAAATTGGAAATTTGTCACAAAACGAGTGTTCATTGCCTTTTATCTTTCAGATTGTAACATTCATGAAGAAAATGAAAAGTCATTTTTTCCCTTATCTCTCCGTATTTCTTTAAGATACCGTTCACAACCTCTGTTGACTATCGAGCGATAAGACCCACCAGCTATAGCTGCCAAACACCTCCTAGTTACGAAGAGAGCTGAGAGCTCTTCAGCCACCGACAACGTTTTTCTCTTTGCACGAGCCATAAAAGAGATTTACAGTTCGGTGTCAATATCTTGCAATCCTCACAAAATGCTGGAGTAAAATTCTCCAGCACCGGAAGAAAAAATTAATTCCTAGAATTCGGGGTATTTTTCTCCGAAAAAAGTACACGGAACACTGAAAACCCTGCGAAAACGTTCATACATTACTTTATCGAAAGTTAATTGTCAAGTGGATGCTCGCTCACATTTGGATTACTTTAAGAAAAAACTACGAGAGGGCAGCTGTTTATTGAATTAAAAATAACTTCACAAGGGAAAAATTAGCAACTAAAATTGAGATAAAGGGATCGAGCCCGCTAACGTCAACGTTAGTCTGTGACTGAGTCATTTTAGCGCACAAGAATAATCATCGCTCCCCAAACGAGACATTTAGCTTAAGTCTCGACACTTGAAAACATATTACGAGGGTTATTCGGAAAATAAAGTCCGATTTCTTATACAAAATAAACCATCACAGATTTTTTCAGAAAACCTTTTTTTAAATTTAATTCATTGCACCTTTCTTTTTTCCATTGAATATTTAGTAATTTATTCAACAACAATCTTAATACAAATGAATTCATAGTTCGAGTGAACCTTAACTTAGGTTTTCCCGTATTTTTAACAGTCATTACACCGGAAAAAGTTTTACTCATCTGTTTTCCTGCCATATTTTTACGTCCCTTGTTTGTTACGTCCTGTTATATCACTTTATATGCATCTTGTAACATGCACATTCTACAGGAGACTTCGTGGAATATATTGTGTCTTGTTCTTGTAGATATCATGTCCGATTCATTATCTAGCCGTCTGACCCCTTCTTCCTGTAGTTTCAAAATTAATTCACGTCTTTCTATATTATAGATGTCGCAGTCCCATAACACGTGATTCCTGTCTTCTTTTCCTTTCCCGCAAATACATTCTTCTCTGTCAGTCTTTCGTATCTTTGTCACGTATGTTGCAAAATTTCCGTGTCCAGTCAGCATCTCCATCATTCTCGTCTTGGTCTAAACTACTTTCTGTTCCTAATAGCATAAGTCACGTCCGATATGTAAGAGAAAACTGGTCATTTGTCCATCGTATCTGCTCTCTGGTTATTGTTTCTCTTCCTCCTTTCTCGTTCTTGGTTATTCTCTTGTCGTTAATTTGTATTTCTCCCGTTTTTCTTACCCAATAACGCAACCTCATTTCATGCACATGAATGTCTATTGGCATTACTCCAAGAAGCACCTCTATAATTGCTGTCGCGTCTGTGTTGTAGCACCGGCTTAACCGGACTAAACATCTCCGTTGTGTGGAATGTAAGTGTCTTACTATATGTATATTGGTGAGTTTCCCCACCCACACACTTGCTGCGTAACTTATTATGGGCCTGATTCCTCTGTTAAATAATTTTACTAACTCTTGATGTGGTAGATTTTTATTATTATATCCTACACACAGGGGACGTTTTTGTTTTTTTAGCTTTCTCCATTATATATTTTGTGTGTTCCCGAAAAGTCATTCAAAATAATTCGAAAGTATTTGTTAGTTCGCACAATTTTTATGCTTTTTCCTCCTAGTTTAATTATTGGACTTCGGCGTTTTCTATTGTTGTTTCCAAAATGCATTCCCTTAGTTTTCCTTCTGATATCTTCTATCCTTTCTGTTCCGTAAGTTCTTCACATACAAGAACTGCAAGAACTGACACCGTTCTGTCTCGTATCTTCATAGCAATTACTTTCGCTTCTATCTCTCGGAGGCTTTGCCCTTCTCACTTATATCGTCCGCATATGCTACAACGTAAACATGGTTATCTTGCATTGTTCTTAGTACATTGTTTATATACAAATTCCATAGCAGATGTGATAAAGATGAGCCCAGGGGACATCGTCTAGAATATCTTTTTTATGTTGTTTCCTCTCCCAATGTGAGATTGTATGTCATTCCGTTAAAAAAGATCTCAATTAGTTCATTAATCGACCTGACACATTCAAGTTTATCGTTGCTGCAAGAAGTTCTCCCCACCTGACATCATCAAATGCGTCTTGAACGTCTACAAACACTACCAGCCCGTATTTTCTTCTTCTTCGTTCGATTACATTTACTAGCTCGAGTATAGCATCCTCCGTCCTCTTCCCAACTCTAAATCCATATTTGTGTTCATACATTAATCCATTTCCGATTTTTAAAGACAATTCTGTGCAAAACTGTTCTACTCACATTAGGAAATGCCAATGCTAAAGTGGAAATTGTGAATCGCCGGTCTTCACGAATCTTTTCGTCCACGGAATTGATATGCGATCACTGATGGTCGGTCTGAACGCGGTTCATCATGGACATTTTCCCGTCTGTCCTTGAAAGCTCTTACCCAATTACGCACTTTGATGTCACTCATCGCACTGCGGCCGTACACTTCACTTATCTGTCGATGAATTTCCGCTGCTGAAACGTTCCTTGCTGTCAAAAAGGGAATCACTGAACATTACACAGTCCGCAGACTGATCAATTGTTTTAAACATTTCGAACTAACACTGTAAACAGCACACTGCAACAATAGCAGTGCAATTGGCGTCGTTTAACGCGCAAAGCATGCCGGGAGTTGGTGCGTATGTGCTTTTTAATGTTCGCTCGACATTCGATTCGCTACAGCGATTCGGAATTTACTTTCCGAATAACCCCAGTAGATGGCACTGATGTGGCAATGAGACGATTATATTTCAAGGTTTATTAATTAAATACACTGAGAGAACTGGTTTAGATGTGAGATACGAATTTTTCCTAATTTTTGGATGTGACATCCCAATCTTAGATGTAACATTCGTACAAGGTTGGGATGTCATTCAGCGGCTTGTAGAAATCCTTTTGTTCCCTTGAATCTGAATCTCACGTACAATACGAGTGTATTTACAACTGTAATAATTTCTCATTGTACTTAAGTAATTTAGTTAATAAATTTTGGATATTCAATTTACTGAATCTCCCAAATATTCAAGGAGTTTTATTTCAATCCCGAGACTTGGGAATCATACAGTAATCTTCTTCCTAGCGTTTACGTTGCGTTAACGACACTAACCGCGTAATGCACATGGAAAGAACTAGTGTTTACAATCTATGCATTTTGTATAGCGTACCTTCAACTCATATCATACTAAAAATTGTAAACCCAAACAAACTACTTCCGTGCAAGCATTCACGAGTAAACTATAATGTGAGTACATCAACTCGTGCTCATTAGGCACACACAACCAACAAATCCCTGGCATACCCACTCAGATATCAACATAACCTCAAATACAGATCAGAATCCTCGAAACCCACTAGCGTGATGTGCAAACAAAGGTGTCGTAAGAAACTAGGTTAGTCGAGCGTTATCGTACAACTAGCTACCGAGCGTAGTCAGAAGTAACTTGCATGTGTATAGCGTATCTTGCTTGCTTCCGGAGAGTAAATTAGTTTTTTTTCCTCCACGTGGTCATACGCAGTTTGTACTGTTTTTTGACAATAAATTTAAAATTTAAAATATCATAGCTGGCAGGTATGCTATGTAGAAAATCCCTCAACCAAAGGTTCCTTTCCACTCAACATAATATCGTGCGCAATCTTAGGTTTTGCGTATTCTCTTTTCGATGTTATAATATTAAGTAACTATATTCGTGAAAACTACAGTTTACATTGTAAAGTTCATTAATCGACACAATTAGTAATTAAATCAAAACAAACAAGCTGATTATTTAGTCATTCGACTAAACTCAAGACATTTATGTGAATGACAGCTGTTCACTTCACAGTACATTGTTTTATTGTATTTGCTATCATCCGGATGTTTGTTTATCAGAATCACAGTCGATCCCAATCAGTCCCACAATGAGGTTGTAATTTTAATCAAAGTCTGTTTCCCAATGAATGGTACTTTTCAAGAAACATTAATGTAAACAAACAAATCGTGGATGGATTGACTAATTATATCAACTCATTACTACCCTTAATTAAAGTACGTAATTATTGTTTTTATTATTTTTTATTTTCATTAATTATTTATTTATTTTATTTCCACGCGGTTTCTTATCGAATACGGTAATTAATAATATAAAGATAATTTTATTGCTAACAAAGTATAAAAGGTGTCCTAAGCTAAATCAGTCAACTCTCACGGTTATCGAGCTTCAAGATTGGAGTATAAGCGAAAGAACGATTCGCAACACAGAAGCTAGGGTTATCTACCAAGTCGACAGCGTGCCCTACTATTCTGTGTTATAGAGGTGGACAACACAGCACAAAATAGTACGTTTAATGCTTCTCAAAGAGCTAGAGTAGAGTCCTTCATAAGAAAAGAACCGTCAGCAGTGTCCGCAACTGTAAAGTCCTTAATCAAGAAGGTCCCGTCAACCGTGTTCACAACATCAGAGCACGTAATTTCCCATTGCAGCTAAATTTACTACGCGCACAGTCCCTTATACACAAGCTGATACTCGATGATTGCCTCTTATTGGTAGAGTAGGGAGATACAATACAATCCTGTGAGCAACTACAGCCGATTGAAACCACTGAAAGAAACATTGCGAGTTTCTTCTGGAAATATGAGAAATTCCGCATAATATTTCAGCCCGTCGCGGTTATCTTTTTATTCAGTACTTCTAGACTAGAGCCGTGCACATTTTCTCGACGTCTTTCAATAATGTAATAGATCTTCATGAAAGGAATGTTGTTTTTTTTACATGCAGACGCTGAAGGACTTGCACTATCGTCTGGGAGCCCTTCCACCTCTCGCCCCTCCCCTCGAAGACGCCAACTTCCGCTACGGCTTCAGCTCCACATTCCTTCGTCGCGTCGTGTCCTTCTGGACGCAGGAGTACGACTGGCGCAAACGGGAGGCGTTCCTCAACGCTTTGCCTCAATTCACGACGCAAGTGTCCGGCCTCCAAATACACTTCATCCATTCGAAAGCCAAGACTTCGGCCACGACGGCGAGAACGTTGCCTCTGCTCATGCTACACGGATGGCCAGGATCCGTTCGAGAGTTCTATGACGTCATCCCGCAACTGACGACGCCTCGTTCCGGACACAGCTTCGTCTTCGAGGTGGTGGCGCCGTCGTTGCCTGGATACGGATTCTCGGAGGTAAGCGCTTTACGTGCTACGCACACATCAACATAGACTTTTCTTCTTCTCTTCCTCTTTTCT
The DNA here is from genome assembly GCA_002313205.1 of Laupala kohalensis. Lineage (NCBI taxonomy): Eukaryota > Metazoa > Arthropoda > Insecta > Orthoptera > Trigonidiidae > Laupala > Laupala kohalensis. Next base: position 1,743,857 of record NNCF01126490.1, read on the forward strand.
TCTTCACCTCCTGTTCCTTCTACTCTTCCTCTTCCTTGTACTCTTTTTTCGTCTTCCTCTTCCTTCTTTTTTGTTGTCCTTCTTTTTCTTCTTCTTCCTCCTCCATTTCCTTCTTCTTCCTCTTTTTCTTCTATTTTCTTCTTCTTACTCCTCGTCCTTCGCCTTTTTCTTCTTCTTCCTCCTCTTCCTCCTTCTTTTTCGTCCTCTCCTTCTTTGTCCACCTTCTTACTACGCCCNTGTAAAAATCGAAAAAACGAGGAAGTTCTAAATTTAGAAAGGAAAAAATGAAAATTTAAAGAAGAAGAAAAAGAAACATTTTAATTGAAACTCTCGCGAGAATTTGTTGGAGGAGCCTCTCTTCATTTAAGGATAAAAGTCATGACACACAAATAAATATCAGATATTGTGCCAGAGGCCACATTCCCTAGGAATCTAAAAAAGGCTTTTCGGAGTTGGTTCTTTTTCCCAAAGCAAAATATTCGATCTGTTTGATCATATCTCCGTCCGGTGGTACTATATTTATGACACTCGAAAAGAAAGTGATCAACAGTAAGTGTGGTGTTGCAAGACTCCGCGTAAGAGATGGCCATTGCAAAGACACGTAAGAATAACTTCTTCACGTCTGTTCACACGGAATGAAGACAAACACTCCTCCTCTTTCTCACTCTTCCCCTACTCTTCTTCCCTACTCTTCTTCCCTACTCTTCTTTCCTACTCTTCTTTCCTACTCTTCTTTCCTCTTCTTCCCTACTCTTCTTTCCTCTTCTTCCCTACTCTTCTTTCCTCTTCTTCCCTACTCTCCTTCCCTACTCTTCTTTCCTCTTCTTCCCTACTCTTCCTCCACTCTTTCTCTTCTTCCATCTCCTGTTCTTCGTCCCCATCGAGCAATATAGAGCAAATGATGTTTGCACTCAGCGACACTGGGGGTCCACGATTTCTCTCCCGGGTGTTTTTTGATATTTTATTTTGGAGTTAACGTGGTTTTAATTCATACATAACTTTATTAAAATGACAACATATCCAGTGAAATCTTGAAAGGGATCTAATAATTATTATCAATAAGCTTAGAAACAATCACTTAGTTATGTGCAGTGGCGGAACTATCCAAGTCGGGGCCCCCGGGAAATATGTGGCTCGGAGTCCCTTAGTGGCCGCAGTTTTAGTGTTTAAGTTATGGTTAAATTTAAAAAAATATTTTATGACTTTTAATAAAAAGTACACCATATCCTATTAACTATTTATTTTCGGCAAATGTTTTAACGAACTGATCTAATCTGCTTCTTACATCATTTGTAACCCCATATTTGATGGATATAACACTTAAATCACCCAATTTGTTTTGATTCAAGGAATTTCTCGGGTAACTTTTGACGAGCTTCAATTTCAGAAATGACCGTTTTGCAATCGCAAATATACCTGGCAGAGTTAAAATCGCATGACAACTGTAGGTTTGTCCTGAAGACTGGCGAAGAGCATAAAATGATCGATTCGTAAAATTGGAGCATGTGCAAAAAGTTCATCGATTAACTATGACTAGATTACGTAAAATAATATTTATGTAATAATCAAAATTCTTTTATTAGAATAATAATTTTTTCTTCACATACGATTTCTTCACCACGATGAATGTCCCTTATGTCTTCCAGATGTTAGGGGCCCCATGAGACTGGGGTCTCCAGGACAATCTCCGGGTGTACAGGGTGCTAGTCACGCCACTGGTTATGTGAATACCTACTGTATATACAGGACCATAAGAGAAAGAAAATGTCTTCTTACTAGTGGTCACAGAGTAACTTACCATTTTATAACTATGACTCACCATACATTATTGTTATGATATATGTGGTTCAATAAAATATTATTATTATTATAAATAGTAAAAATAATACTATGCAATTGATTCTGAACAATTTGTTGTCAAATATACAAAACAGTAAGAAATCAAGGAAATGTGTTAAGATTTATTTTAATTGTTCTGAAATTGGAGGATTTAATTATGCCCACATGAGATATACTGGGCAGTGAGAGAAAGATGAGAAAACTGTTTGAGATGTATATACCTAACTCACTATTTGCCGTTACTTCAAATAAAATTATAAGAGTCCTCTTAAAATTATCATGGAGTGAATTATGCAAAATAAAGAAAAATCAGAATTACCAACCAATGTTATGAAAATGTTGCCATTTTACACTTTTCTAACTTGAAGTAAAAGAGGGGGCATATGAAGTCCTATAACTTCGTTAGTGTAACATGAAAGCTTGATGCATTTAAGTTTAAGGATTCTGAGAACACTCAAAGCAATAAAAGAAGCTATCCAATTTATATTTACTTTTAGAAGTTCTCTTTTAGACATTCATAAAAATAAATATCTATTGGTAACTATATTTTATATGAGCTTGTAGTTTTAATGTTTCATTCAGAACACTTATATTTTCAAATTTTTACGGACGATAATCTATTTTTATTGCCAGGGAGCCGCCAAGAAAGGGCTGGGAGCTGCTCAGATTGGCCTTATTTTCATGAAACTCATGGATCGACTTGGTCACAAGCAGTTCTATATTCACGGAGGAGATTGGGGACATGCAGTTGGAGCAGCCATGGCTACCCTGTATCCTGACAGGTGTGTACCATACCATATGGTGTTTTAATCCCGGAAAATGTTGCTTCTTTTTTCTGAGACATCTAGTTAAGAAGCTGGTTCATAATCTTAATTTCAGATACATTCGACAAAATCTTTCGTCTACTAAGCTTGTGTCTTTGGAGAAACTAATGAGCTATGAGATCCAGTTTCACACACTAACTGCGATTGTATGTAAATGTATTAACTAGATATATCATCATAAAATAAGACATTGTACTCATATCAATTATATACTGGATGCAAAACGCACATTTTTGTCAGAAATTGCAATTAGCCATGAGAATGAAAATGAACATACGAAGTAATTAATATTAAAATTTTGAGGTAAAATATTGATGAAAATGTCCAAATTCTGTTTGGAATGTTTGCATGAAAATGTATGTAATGCCTGTCTTCATTCTTTTAGAAAAACTATTTGTTTCAGATAAGCCAAAGCCTTATTTAAAATTCCCTAATATTGAATTAATTGTTGACGTGTAAAATGTCTGTACTGATTGCCCGTGAAGTACAAATTTGTTTTTAGGCATTAACTGAGACCATCAAGGATCTGGATAATTGAGAATCCTGATTGTCCAGATAAACGAGGGTTACTGTTCCTCAGAAAATGTTATTAATCTTCCTTTCTTTTCTTTTCAGGATTCTTGGATTTCACACAAATGTGTGTTTTGTCAACACTCTTCTTTCTAACTTGAAACTGTTCGCTGGAAGTATAATTCCCGGATTATTCGTTGAGAAAGAACATAGAGACAAATTGTATCCCATGAGCCAGACGTTCAATTTCGTGATGGAAGAATCTGGTTACATGCATTTGCAAGCTTCCAAACCTGACACAGTGGGTAAGTATAAAAGAATAAATCATTCAGAGAAATTATGAAACGCAAACAATATTTTCTTTATATGAATTTTCATTCATCATTTCTGCTATTGGCAAATGATATTTGTGTCCTCACACATTTTTTCCAATCTATTGTTGAATTTTTATAAATTAATATTAAATAATACTAAGAAATACCATTTCATGGAATAATTTCATTAATACTTTCATCAAGAGTGTCTGCTTATCTCGAGTGACTGGGAGTATTCACAGCGATTTATGATGAATTTAATTGGAATTTCAATTTAAAACATTACATTAATACAATACTAATTTAAAAACTACGATACACTGTGATGCAGAATATGACCTTAAACAAGTATATTTTAGCTTATGCGCATATTTCTTTCATGTACTTACACATGGAGGAAATGGATGATAATTCTTTCAGCCAGGTGAAAATGGTGACGATCTGGAAATCGAACCCTGGACTCCTACTTTGATCGCAGGAATGTTGACCACTTCTCCACCCGTAGTGGTCAACACCCTCTGCGATGAAAGTCCCAGGTTCAATTCCCAGCTCGTCGCCATTTTTATCTGTGGCGTGGCACAGACCGAACATTTGCTTGCTGAGCTACGGAAATGCACATACTTGATGCGATTAGACATGGCGCAATATGGGATATGAGAAGCTACTTACTATAAACATGCTTTTAAAATTTATTTTACTGAGTTTTTGGTCCCAATGGTTGCTTCTTTTCTTACATGGGGTTCTACACTGTGTAAATTTAGAGGTATTATTAAATAATTATCTTACATCAAATTTTATTTAAAATTATCAGAAATCATTGTATTGATGATTATTATTGTTTAATTTTACATTACCCATGATAAATAAAGAGCTGAGGTCATTTATAAAAGGTAGATTTTGTTATCAGTCCGTAAATAACCACCAGTTGGTACAGTTTTCCTGTGCACTGTTTTGTTTGTGAGATAAGTGAAAGAAAACAACAACATAATGTTTATATGGTAATTCTAAGGACAGAATATCACATGTTACAAAAAAAGCATCGTTCTTGGGGAAAGAATTTCCTAGTCAGCTGTGTACTGGATTGAATTTATTGGGAATCTAGCAAGTCAATTTTATTTCATTAGATGTGTAAAAATAAATGTTGAAGTTCTTCCCTCCTCTTAAAATGAGTTCAGCATTAAGCCACCATCCTGATTGGGGTTTTTGCTGGATTTCCTTCAATTGCTTCAGGTTCAATACCAGGATGGTCCTCAGTTTGTTCTCCTTGTAGTAAATGTAATACCCTCTTATTTATTCTCATTTAGTAAAAAATTGTAAATATTTGCAAAGTGATAAAGTGGAAAAGCAGACCTCGGTCTGAGTCTCGCTGCTAATAATATAATTCAATCATTCATTTATTCATAATCTTTCTTGTTTTCTCCCTGAATATCTTTTTTTGACATGACATAGTAGAATACTTGACTAATGATATTTTTCAGTGAAGTATTACAAGCTAACAAAAGAAAATTTATTTCAAATAATTTCCTTTCTTATAGAGATAGGACATTATTAGATCTGGTGTCGACAGATTGTTCATCACAAACAATATTTTGTCATTCTGTCATTCCTCATTGACCTTCAGCCACTGTTGACAACAGTTCTCAGTACTGAAGAGGGTCACCATGAGGCAGAAAGTGCCTTATGCCTCAATAAAGAACAACAGTCTTGAATGTTTGTGAATTTCCTTTCTTGGAGCTTGTGAAATTTTAACACATGCTCAATTGCAAATGCCACTTCTGTAATATTTCAATATGATTATGAATTGTAGTATTAAGTGAATTAAGACTTCCTGCAATGATATATTTTCCTTTTCAGGAGTTGCTCTGAGAGATTCCCCTGCCGGATTGGCTGCATACATTCTAGAAAAGTTCTCCACTTGGACCAACAAGGATTGGCGGGATCTACCAGACGGAGGTCTCCTTAAGAAGTACACTTTGACCAATCTCTTGGACAATGTCATGATATATTGGGTGTCAGGATCTATAACTACATCCGTCAGACTGTACAGTGAAACATTAAGTCAGAAGTATCAGGAACTTCAACTGGATAGGTAAGAAGACTAGTGTAAGAATTCAACCCACCTTTACTGTGTGCTTGGTAAATGTAAGGATATACATTGAATCATAAAAAGACTATTAGAAATTAACTCAATAATTTTTATAAATGTGGGAAATGTGTACTTAAATTTTCCTCTTAAGTGTTAGATGTAGCACATTACAGAGTTTGGAAGCCATAGTTTTTTACTGTCCACATGACTCTGTTTCAGTGAAAGTTGCATTAATATTATCTGTTGTTAAAAATCATACAACCATGAGCATGATAAACTTATTTATGTAGAAGCAATCGAGAGCATCTATTTGGATAAACTAACGCAAAGGCAGTGTCATATTTTTTATTGCTATGCTTTTTTAGGCAAGGCAAAATCATGATGTATGCTTTTTAAAATAGAACAAAACATAGTTAGTACTTTGTTATAATATTTACAGAATATTAACAAATTTTATTTTCAATGAGTTATGAAAGAACACTAATCTAATAAATACATACTGTTATCATGTCTTTAAATAATACCAAAAATATTGTTGATAAATTGTAACTATTAAAATCAGTCAAAATATGAGATTAATAATTACTATTGAATTAATAATACTGCCTTCCCTATATCCAAACTTAGTGGGCCTTTGTATACATTTGCCTCTAACCGAACACAGAGAAAAACCCAAGTCAGGATGGTGCTAAAGTTGGTAAAAATAACTATTTTAAATAAATAAGAAAGCATAACAGCAATAATAAATATATAAAGAATATTATTTAATAATACCATTATAAAAATATGTTTAATGGGAAAATTGATGCTCATATTTCCTTCTTTTATTAAAATCAATACATTCTTTAGTAGTTTAGAAACAATAGTGCAATTAGAAGATTTCAAAAGCAGATTTGAAAAAATTCAATTTCATGATCTCTTTTACATCTTTGTATACAAGACAATTCCTGAAGGTGTAAGATTTGTAGAAGATGAGGTTTTCCCACAAGGATTCTCCTGCCACTTTACAATAATATATGTCTGATTCCCTCAACCTTCTGAACTATTTGCTGAGAGAAAAACTGGCACTTATCTGACAAAAAATGGATTAGTGTCACAAGAGTCTTCTGCTGTTTGTATCAAGTATACTTTTTATTAAAAATGTCCCTAATTCTGCACTGGCTCAACAACCAAAACTGCCACCAAACTGAACCCACACATTATCAGAAGTTTTATGAATATTTTTGTTTGTTTGATTGTTTTAGTGTCCCTTGTGTTGTGCCCACTGCCATAGCAAACTTTGCACAAGAGTTGCTCTATGTTCCCGAGAGCATTGCAAAGGACAAATTCGTCAACTTACTGCACTTCACTCACTACTCAACTGGAGGACACTTTGCAGCATTCGAAGAACCCAAAGTAGTAGCTGATGATATTTGGTTATCTGTAGAGAAATTTATTCAATTTAATACAAAGAAATAAAGGTTGTTATATTTTTGTTTCAGTTATATTTTTCTCACAGTTCATGACCAAACAAGTAAAAAAAATTCTTTTTTTAAATATTGGTTGAAAAACTTTGCTATGAATCAAAGAAAATTCCATTTTTACACAAATTTATGTTTTTCTCAAAATATTTTTTTCTGTATTTCTCCTTGCATATGATTTCCACAAAATTTCAAACTGGCTCTTCTCCCACTATCTTGGAAGCTAGCAATACTGAAGGTTGTATGACTACAAATCTTGCCTTGATTTTTGTATCATTTCTCTTGCTGTTGCATATTAATTTTTGGTTCTGATTCTTCCTGTCAGTAGTTGTATATCCACTTTACTCAATTATTTTTATTATTTTTATTATTATTATTATTATCATCATCTGATATCATAGTTTAATATACTAAATTATTGTGTGTTCTATAAGCGATTAGTTTTGGGGTCACAGAACCAAAGAACATATAGCATGAGCAGCCACTGACAGGCACAATCATATTCATCTGGAAACAAAAAAATCTCTTTTCCAGTGTTAAACAAATTTATGAAGCAGGGTGAATTAAAGATTTTTGGCTCATAAGAATGAAATATTGTTTTGGGATACACACAAAAACAAATTTAAAAACAAGCAAAGAAACTCACACAATTAATTATTATTGCCCGTAAACTAATCATGCGCAGACATTTCTTTGAAAAAAAATTTTTTTGTGTAAGACATATGCTGTATCATACCAACCTTAAGGTGATAGGATAAAAAGGAGTTAATATTCCATACTAACTTAAATTAACAAGTCTATATAATAGATTTCATTCTGAAATTCACTAATAAAACCCTAGACAAACCAAATGTGCTTGCCTATGGAGCATCTATTTTTACCTAGGAAAGTTCTAGTTGCGAATTCATTCATAAACACAATTTACAACAAAACATGATTAAAAGTATTATTCCATTTACATATAAACTTAAATAGATTATATTCCTCAAAGTACATTATAATATATGGGAGTAAGAAGAAAGTAACATACTGAGACGTATTAAACAATTAATCAATAATAAAATATGTCTGAAGAAAAAAATATTTTTTTTTCATAATTTTACCAAAGGGGAAGGGAACCGAATACTCACTTCAATTGGAATTACTTACAATGAAAACACGTCAATTCGGTGTTCAAACAACATCAACCATGCTTTATTGTTCATAATGACTAAATTAATTGTTACACAGGACACTGGTAAATGGTTACAATACTACACATTCCTTCGCCTACTGCGCTCTTGGAATGTCTTATTGAGAGCCTTTTTTTAAATATAGTACTCACCAAGATCTTCTTGAATTTGGGTTCCTCTGTTCATTACACTCTCCGTACAATTAAGCACTTTTAATCTTGCACTCGGCCTACTGACATTTATTTAACAATTTATGGTATACAAGGTCTAAATAACCTTATCAAATTCCCTCTACACTATTACACAATACACAAGATGTCTCGTGATGTCGGACTGGATGAAGACATTGCCACTTTCGTGGGTTTTTTTATGGACTCTAGTTTCTCGTGCCCCGCTAATGTTCGTTCTCTTTCTCTTGCCTAAGCGACTTGCCTACTGCCATTAACTTCCATTGTGTCTCGTTTCAGAGTTTCCCGATTTACTTCGTGCTTATTTATTATTTCGTCCTTTGCAACATTTACTGTAATTATTTGTTCATTGTATTAATGTGCTTAGCATGTCCTCAGACTGATCACAGTGTAACTTATTTTCTATTAACTATGCAACGACGATGCCTTCTCTGGCTTACTAATTTACTGAAGTGACTGTTGATGGCTCATTAACTCATAAAACCTGTTCGAGTCCCTTACTTGTCTGTTCAAACTTTTTCACTGCACGAGTTCGCAATTGTCCTTTTTAATCACACGATTCCTGCCTGCACACAAGACGATTTCATGTACTCGATTGTGTTCATGGGCTAATTAGTTGCTATTAATGTTCGCACTTTTCACGCACTGATCTATGCATTAATTGCATCGATTATCAGTACTGATTGTTTCCTGATTACTTTCGGAAAATCTCACTTGTGCTATCACAACTAATGAACGAAACCCAAAATTCAACAATTCAAAATGTTTGATCAAATCTAAAACTGATTCGTTCTTCTTACTGTCACCGCACTGCTCTCACTAAGAACTTGAGTTCATCACCACAAATTTCTGCGTGCTATCACTAGCGTCTCTCCACCAAAAATTTTCACAGTCAGTTTATCAAAAAGAAAACTCGAAATTTTTCACCGTCTTCCCAAAAAAATAAACACTCGAAAATTTTCACCGTGTGGATCTTTGTGCTTCTGTGCCCTACTTTTTTTATAGACAATTCGCGTCACGTGACGTTCCCCTTCCTATCATTCCTTCCTTCTACTACAAGCCCTTTGGTTCTCCCCCCCCCCCATAATTTCAATTGGAAGTTTCCGAAAAGATGTTAGTTGCATTTTTCACATTACCAATCACACGATTTAGCTCCTCCCACAGTGATTTTCTATTGGTTGTTCCCATTCCCCTTTCTTCCAATACTTCTGCAGCTACACGAAGGTCTGTCGTTATTCTCAAACAATACCCTTCGTTATTCGTACTCTGCACAGCTGCGTCCGCGGCGATCTCCTCAGATCTCTACTTTTATTATTTTATGGCTAGGCGGCGTGGTACCCCATTTCTGTTACAACTTGTCCCGACCGTCGGCACTCCTCTTGAACCCAAATTTTTTTATTTCTTCTTTTTGAATTTCGCCCTCGTGTGTTTTTGCCGAAACCATTGCCCAATTTTACATTTCAATATCTTTTATTCCCTTAACGAGCCGTGTCCCAAGAGACATGAGCCGTGAGCCTTCTCGTCGTTTGTCGCTAACGTTCACCCAGTTCTTTTTATGTGCTATCTTTTGTGCTGAATTTCGATGCTCGTTTTTCTAAAGATTCCTTTTGCAAGTTCGAACTTGTCTGCCTCTAAATATGTGCCCTTGTCGCTACTTCTTTGATTTTTTTTCACATAATAGATTGTATGACTTTTCTGTTCTCAAAACCTTCTACAGAGCCTGTGATGTCGCACCGACACTACGCTTCCGACCACCCAGGTTCCTTTCTGCTAGTTCCTATGTTAACCCATGATTTTATATTAAATTTTGAGAACGTGATATTGAATTATTAATTAATTCAATCCACGGTCTCAATACATTATGTATATTGAATTAGAGACCAGGCAAAAACTGAATATGAAATTATTGCATTCCATACCACAACAATCAAGTAAACTTCAGATAAATTTGGACATGACAATGACATATCACTATAAAGAATACTTAAGCACAGAACTTTTTGATGTAAGTACTTCAAAAACTTAACTATTTTTCAATTTTACATGAAGATATGTATCGATTTCATTTGATAATGTAATAAACATAACTGCACCCAATCCCAAATCCAGCAACATATCTATACCACAATCTATTCTTTATTGCGTACATTATTCTGAGTTGTATTTCGTAATTATTATATGTTAATTTACTTGTTACGTATAAAATAATTTACTATTTTTTGAGAATCAAATCTTTATACTTCGTGTTATTTATTCGTTAAAGTTTTGGCGCATATACTTCTAAATTTACATACTCCACTACCTCAGAGCTACGTATATTAAGGGTGAAAACAATTAATCCCTGATGTAAAGAATTGAGAGGTGACAAAATAAAATCACGACGAAATATACAGAATAACCCGATCTAGAAGATCCCAAATAATACTCAGATAGACCTACGGTTTCATAGGTCTTATGTCCAGAGTAGGTCGCAGGTAAAAGAATATTACTATAGGTCGCATGTTAAATTTTCTATCAGTTTCCGTTAGACCGGACAGTTCCCGAAATGGTCGAGAGCTTCTTCCTTTTACATGTTCACAGTGAATAGACTTCACAGGTTCGTTTTTCCTGTAACCTTTACCCTAGAGAACTAGATGTAAAAGCAGGCCGTCGTATGGATGACGTCACGCGCATCCAACGAAAGCTGTCTCGTGGGCCTTGGCCTATCTCGCGCTTTCAACGCATCAGAAACAATTGATTTTTAATTGGAGTGAGGTTCGAACTATTTTCTCTTAAGGTGAGACCAGCACTCCAAGTCAGTCAAATCACAGAGATGTATAATTGTTTTCTTTATTATAATTATAATTGAATAAAACCCCAAAAATATTAATAATAATGAAGAAAAAACATTATTTAAATTTGATCTATCAGTTAATAATACAGTACATAGAATATTCAGGAACTTGCTTGACTCGTTTGAAATGCACAAGAGAATGTACTTGTGCATTCCCAAACAAGGAAGCGTTTACGTTATTTATTCATCTCACCGGAAAAAAGTACTATATATTTCCCAAATGTCCGATGTCCTTCAGATACAAATTATATAAAAACTACCACAGAAAATGTATAACAAATCAAAGTAAACTTTCATCACCTTCATGAATCGAAGTTGGTCTTGTTTTGAAAGTAAGTCGCAATGTATTATACATCAATTATTATTTCATTTAAATGGCTGTGGAGTGTCATTCAAGTTGATAATAAGAATATGTTCCTCTGTTTACTTGTGCCGATTTAAGGTTATCAGTGATTTTATTCTTTCCACGGTGGTACTACCTTAGTACGTCTTTCTGTAATACAGAAGTCGCACTTCCTTAAAATATGATTCCTTTTTCCTGGCCTTTCCCGCAGGCGCAGCCTTCTCTTTCTTTCCTCTACAGTGCTATATCCTTCCTCGATGCGTAAATCTTA
>NNCF01126491.1:0-18959 GCA_002313205.1 Laupala kohalensis
CGAGAACCGACGAGAAAATAGGTGGTTAGAATTGAAGAGTTAAGTACTTTTTCGGGATGAAGAGAGGACGTTGAGATTGTCAGAATAACAAGTTTTCAAGAAAGTTAAATGACACAAACCAATCCACATTTATAAATTGTTTTCGTAAAGAAACATGGAAAGATGTTTACAATTCACAAAACACCGATAAAATTCAATCTATTTATCTCAATATTACAACTCTAGCTTCCCCCCCCAAAAAAAACACAAGTTAATTAACACAAACAAATACAATAGATAGATCACACAAGGGATAGAAAATTCTTAACAAAACATTCAAAACTCCATAACCAACCACCAGAACCCCACGATTCTTTTCGTAAATATAAGATTATTCGTCGAAAAGGAATCTATGCACCTAAAGTTAGGGAAAACGACAGATAGATACTAAAATCGAACAAATGGATGATAACCATGTGGAACATTGATAAAAATTACACGTCAACTTCAGAAAATTGCAAAGAAAATATATTTCTCTACTAAACGATGGCAATATCACACCAAATCCTCAGGACATCGCAAATTTGTTTAATTCTTACTTCTCAGAAGTTGGTAAAATAACGAACTCAATATATCCAAATCAATGTCCTCCAATTATATCCAACCACATTCCCAATTCTATGTTCACTTCCGAAACAAACGCGACTGAAGTGATGAGAATCATCAGCTCATTAAAAAACAAATTTTTAACAGGCGTAGATGATATACCTGAGTGTATTGTTAAATTTNATCCACTCGTAAATATTTTTAATAGTTCTTTAACGGAAGGGGTGTTTCCTAACATATTTAAGAGAGCTAAATTAAACCTTTACAGAAGAACGGAAACAAACTTAATATTGGAAATTACCGACCAATATCTCTATTACCCACTTTCTCAGAAATCATAGAAAAATGTTCTATAAGAGTCTTCTAGATTTTTTATCAAAAAATAATATTCTCTCTGACAATCAACACGGTTTTAGGAAATCCTTTTCCACTACAAGCGATATATTTTTTTTTAAACGATGTTACCCCATCTCTTGACCTTAGAGAAAATCATCAGGGTGTTTTTCTTGATATATCCAAAGCATTCGGTGTCATGGATCACGAAATTCTCCTTTCCAAATTGCATTCTTTAGGCAATCGTGGACTTCCACATCAATGGCTAATTTCTTTTTTAAAAGAGAGGTCGAAATATCCTATACTAGAATAAAGAACTTCAGCGTTGTCTTTGAGAAAGAAAAACACTTACTTGCGGAATACCCCAAGGTTCAACGCTCGGCCCTATACTCTTTTTATTGTATGTGAACGACATGTCATCATCCACATCAGATTGCAAAATGGTTCTTTTTGCTGATGACACTAATTTACTATGTAAACACGCCAATGCTCAAAAAGTTTTGTCTAACCTTTCGACTTGGTTCCATGCAAATCGTCTCATTGTAAACACTGACAAAACAGTGTCTATGTCATTTAACAATAGTATATAAAATCTGTACCCCATGGTTCTCTTTCTTTAAACGGAACACAATTAAAAATTGTTACGAATACAAAATTCTTAGGTCTCCGTATTCATTCTCCATATTCAAATGGAATTGTCACGTTGACAAACTTAATTCCCAATTAAGCAAATTGTTACGCATTCCGAATCTTAGTTAACGTAGTTAGTGCACGTATATCCCGTTGCAAACGCTTACACCCATTCACGTTACGGCATTACCTTCTGGGGCAATTCCTGTCAGAGTATTTAAACTTTCAGAATTCAGAAGAGAATAGTTCGGATAATTTATAAATAACCCCCCGAAACTGTTGTAAACCTTTATTCAAGGAATTAAATACCTTAACACTTGCCTGCATTTATATTTATGAAACAGTCGTGCTTGTTATGACCGATTTACTGAAGTGCCACCCTTGCTTCATACGAAACAGTCTTGTTCACGAACACAATACTCGCAATAGTAATAATATTCATCGCCCTAGAGTGTCAACCACTCTTTGGCAAAAAGGATCATATCATTCGGGAATCGTTCTGTACAATTCCCTCCCTCAAAATATAAAAGATATTTTGAAATTGAAACCCTTGAAAACCGACGTTAAAAGCTACCTCCTGCATCAGTGCTTCTACAATGTAAAAGAATTTATTGATTTTAATAAAAGTTAGATCCGTGTTGTACTTTATCATGCCATTGCTGGAGTACTTTTAGAATAATTTATAACAATTTTAAAACTATATTCTTGCATGATTGTTGTGTCTTATGATTAATATTATTTTAGTTTTACGTGTACTCAACTTTGGCTCGGTAGTATACATTAATTCTGTTGTTCCATTCTGGCCCAGGTTTTGCTCCGGTTTATCTTTGGGTAGAGACGGATTTCTTATACAGGTTCTCTAGGCTTTGTCTAGGAGCGTGTTTATTGTAACATGAAATCGTGAATTTATTGTTATTTCAACTCTTATGATTTTTAAATATTATACTCAGAATAATTTATAGTTCAATAATAATTTGAACATGTAAAATAAATTTATTGTGTTAAATTACCAAAATGTAGATATTTTATTAGTATTATAACTCGTAAATAACATTTTATCTTTTGTAGGAATTTTTGCTGAATTTTTTAATCCGCCTCTGTCTTAGGGTCCTTGATCGGAATTGATAGGATGGTCCCTTGCTTGCTTTCGGAGAGTAAATTAGTTTATTGTCCTCTACGTAGCCATACGCAGTTTGTACGGCTTTTTTGGCAATAAATTTATTATTATCATGTAAATCATCCATTCTTAGAAATCACAAACGTCTCTCGGACCCCTGTTTGGGAGTCATTCATTGGGATGAACTTTCCTAACAAGATCTATTAATATCAGAAAGACATCATATCGTTTTCAAATAAACCCCAAAAAGAAATGATTATGCACAAAGGTGACATTTGCAAAAAAGATTTATTATTAATAATTTGTAGACACGAACGCTCATAAACATTGCAACGAATACTTAAAAATACAACGTATCTCGAGAATTTTTGCTCAAGCCGTGCCCGCAATTAGGCAATTGAACTGACTATTTGCGAGCTTGGCGGATGACGCGGTGCACAATTTGAGTCCGATGACCTGCATTCAACCTCGCCATCTCTTACTCTCAGACTACGCGAAGCCCGTTGCCCCTTACTATGATGTGTGCTTCGCCCGTCATCTCGCTGTCGCATTTCGCTGCATGCTACTATTATGGCTACTTTGTTCATTCATTTATTTTTGTTGTGTTCATATCTCGACATTACACGACACGATACATTATTTTATTTCGCACATGCACTATAAATTCTTTTATAGAATACAACCAAAATGTTCTCTTTCCAGGATCTTATCTTTTTCTCCACTTGGTCACTTGTCTTCACTCTACTTTATTCTGCAATGCTGCACATCTCTGCTGCTCTTGTCGCGTTCCCGTCCCTTGTCATTAGAGGAGACATGTGCTGTTTCTATTATCTCCGTTATACACTTAACCTATTTTGCACACAAACTCTTCGAATATCCAGTATTTTGCTTCAAGATTTATTATTTATCCTTGCTCACGGCATTTATCATATCGATGGTGTCCATTTCACGTATGTAAGAAGCTCTCTCCTGAGCGTAGTGGGGACAGTTCCATAGTATATGCGTTGGTGTTTCAGCATCCAGTCCACTGCCACACATTTCATCGTCTATCTTTCCGAAACGTCTCAAATAAAATGCAAAATCACCGTGACCTGTCAAAAATTCCGTGACAACCCATGACGGGTGAAGCTAGTTCTTGTTTTCCCTCACAAAATCTACTTTCGGAATGTATGCATACATTTCTCATTCGGTGTTTCTTCCATCCCATCGTATTTGCCAGGTTCAAACGAGGAAGTGCGTTATTCTTTTCTTCGATGTTTTTTCACTGCATCGTATTCTTGTTTCATTCCGTAGTACCTTACCATTCCGCACAAGGTTGCTCCGACATCTACTACTGATGAAATTCAAGAGGCAGTATCCCTAATAGTACATTCACCTCCGCAGTGGAGACTGTTCGATAACAACCAGATATTCACAGCAAACGTTCCATTTTTATGGCCCGGAATCCCTTCTCGAAAGTGACATTCACAATCCTATCCCTCCATGCCACACACCCGTGGGAAATCGCTTGTCGAATCGCACCTGTATACAATATTTACACATCTCGTCGGTTAATATTGTAAACATGAATACCCACACGCAGAATGCTGCATAATATGACACACACTCTGTGCGACACATATGTCATTAAACGTTAACTTAATGTCGAGTATGACTCCTAAATATTGGTTCTTTCGCACTATCTGCTCTTTTTGACCACACAGTTTCACTATAAAATCCCGTCGGTTTTCCTTCGAATGCCCGAACCACATTACCCATGTTTTTTTCTTTCGACAATATCAATTCATATGATGTACAAACCATTGCATAATCATTCAAAGTCTTCTACGTGTTTCATTCCAGTTGGTTTCGGGAATTGGCAAAGACTACATCCGTTAAATCATCGGCGTAAGGTATCAATTCCACGTCCCGTTCTTTCAAATCTCATGACACACGATCCATCAATGTATTCCAGTAGATCGGTCCACTGGCTGATCCCTGAGAACATCCAATGGCTGCTGTATTCTCTATCCGCTCACTGCCAATATCCAGGGCCATAGTTCGATTTTCGAAATATTACTTTACCATGTTAACAAGTACGATGAAAAATTCTTCTTTTCTAAAATATCTACAATTGTTGGCCATTTGGAATGATCAAATGCACCTTTTATGTCAAGAAAAAGACATGCACAATACTTTCACGCTTCGTAATCGTTGATAGAAACAGTGTTAGTGCATCAGCAGTGCGTTTTTCCGGCATGAAACCGAACTGACGATCATTCATTCCCCCAGAGCGGCGCAGGTTGATCACTGTACACCTTGCCAATATTTTATCGAACAATTTTCCGTACGTTGATATTAGTGAAATACTTCGGTAGGATGAAGGATTGCTTGGGGGTCGTCTCCTTTCCTTTCAAAAGTAACTTCGCTATGGTGACTTTCCAGCAGCGAGGGAAATAAGACGCAAGCAAGCAATCATTATAAATACTACATAAAGGTCTTAAAAATGCTTCAAATGTTCGTTGCATCATTTCATGATTTATGTTGTCATAACCCGGTGCTCTTTTCCGACCCATTTGTCGAGCACACTGTAATATTTTCTCTGGTGTTATTTCTTCTATATCATCCGTTTTAATGTCCACATATTGCCACTCCGGTGGCTGCTCTGTCCGCAAAATTATATTAAAAAGTGTCTCTCCTGTCTCCCGCCAAGTTTGCGTGTACTTAGCTGTTTCCCTTTGTGTTATGAGAGATGCCCATATTTATTTTCTGCAAATCTTATTGACACTTAAAAGATATGGGATTTTCCAAATATATTTTGCGAATTATCTTTCTATGAAGTCTTGCCAACTACTTCTTTTCGATGTAACCATTTCTCCTTTGAAGATCTTCTTTTACAATTTGTAATTCATTACTTCAACAGAAGTATAATTTCCTCTCTTTTTTGCTCGTAGGTGACACGTCCTGTTAACTTTTTGTTTGAGTGTATCTAATCGCCTTGTCCACCAGGTAATGTCCACCAGGTCTGTTCTCCGTTTCACAACACATGACACACAAGTCCGTAGTAATTCTTTTTTAGCGCATCAATCCGTTTATCCAATGACCTATCCAATGCAAGTTCTTTGCATGTTGGCAATAATAGCTGATTACCAATATCTCTAACTCACACTTATTATATAGTACTACCTGACAATGCGATGTCAGTATTATTTAGTACTACCTGACAATGCGATACTGGTATTGTTGTAGTACCAGTACTTCCCCTTTCCCCTGAATAACTATTGCACTTCATGGGTTTGTCCAAGCTCCAACTCGAAACGCCAGAGGCACGTGTTGCAATTTTCCTTTTAACTGATACACCTTCTGCAAGCATGCCACATCAATGTTATTCTGTCGCATACAGTCTTTTGTGGCTACTGCTTCCACTGCTACTACTGTTACTATTGCCTCCGCTCTTGTTAATACTCGTCGTGATACTGCCGTTCAGCCGAACCTCCTCCGCGCAAGTCGATTCCACCAGTAGAGGGGGGGATAACGTCGCCGATGCCTCTTTGAATATGTAGTTCCGGCTGGTCGGACTTCCGGGCGCGTTTGTAAAGCTTTTCGGTGAATCGGGTACAATTCTTCGATATGTAACACTTGGGAGGTAATTACTCTCACACTCCTTTCTGGGAGATTTGTGGGAGATATTCAAGGTGAATGTTATTGAGTATGATTAATTCAATTCAATGAGAAAATTATATATATTATTCTGTCGCAATGAAATGATAAAATTATTCTGTCGTAAAGAAATATCACAGGAACGCTATAACATTTATGGTATTTTTTTTAATTATTAAAAATTTTAGTATTATATATTAACAAACAAGATAAATTATTACGACCAAAAAATAATCAAATTCTAACACTAAGAAGTATAAAGTGAAAAACCTTTTTAGAAGCAACCTTTTATTTAAGTCGTGTACTAAAAGTAATAACAATGCTAATCGCGTGAATTGTAAAGAAAATACATACTTCGGCAAGTACTTACCAACCAATCACTGCCTTACGAAATTCGTATCTATTTTTATGAACATTTCGCGCGAAGTTTTTTGAAGTCACATAATTTAATATAATATATTAAATATAATGTAAAATATAATTTAATATAATATATTAAATATAATGTAAAATATAATTTAATATAATATATTAAATATAATGTAAAATATAATTTAATATAATATATTAAATATAATGTAAAATATAATTTAATATAATATATTAAATATAATGTAAAATATAATTTAATATAATATATTAAATATAATGTAAAATATAATTTAATATAATATATTAAATATAATGTAAAATATAATTTAATATAATATATTAAATATAATGTAAAATATAATTTAATATAATATATTAAATATAATGTAAAATATAATTTAATATAATATATTAAATATAATGTAAAATATAATTTAATATAATATATTAAATATAATGTAAAATATAATTTAATATAATATATTAAATATAATGTAAAATATAATTTAATATAATATATTAAATATAATGTAAAATATAATTTAATATAATATATTAAATATAATGTAAAATATAATTTAATATAATATATTAAATATAATGTAAAATATAATTTAATATAATATATTAAATATAATGTAAAATATAATTTAATATAATATATTAAATATAATGTAAAATATAATTTAATATAATATATTAAATCATATTCAGTGATAAAGATGGTAAGTACGTTTATATTTATTAGGATCTACTAATGTGAAATATGTACGGACGTTACTTGAAGTTGGCATTGCATTACTTAAATAAAAACTTAAACATATTCGTTTTAGTTCATGGCTTAAATAAAACCTTGTTTTTAGAAGGGATTTTCATTTATTCTTTTATTTTCTATAACCTCACATATTTTTTTCATTTATTTTGGTTCAAGGTTTACATTGTCATGAGCCTCGCTCGCAACTAGCTTGATTGGCTGATCCGAGCCGCAAGTTTGGACACGGCAAAGGGGGGAAGGCGAAGGAGGAGAGGGATGAGGCGGGTAAGGGTCGATGGTTTGGTTCCAAAGAAACTCATAGTGTGTAAGAACAGTTCTAATACTCACATAAGTTGGTGATGGAGTTCAGGCCCAGAGAGAGGTGTTGCCAAGGTCATGATCGTAGCTCTGTCGTAGCTCGGCAGAGTGCAACTCAGCTGCTCGGGTCGAAGCGGGGAGGCTGGTATTCCCTGGTTCGCGGGCCAGCTAGGAGGTGAGAGGTGGAAGCAGCTCCCTGGGGTGACGCTTGTCTTAGCATCCTCCACAGCAAGGAACTACCTGTCCACTCACTCGGTCCTCCTACTCTCCTTCTCTACTACTCTCCTCTCTCTATATATTATTTATAGCTCTGACGTCATGAACTCGTACCCAGTCTCATTTACCAGTACGCCTGACCCAGTTCTAATATGCTTGGCTGTGCATACATATCTGAGGTGGCGTCCCGACAACATGACCGTCTTACCATTAACCAAGGTCATTGCAAGACTCTCTTATTTTACATTTACTTTTATCTATTTGATACTTTTCTTTATTTGGCCGCTTCATTTCGCTGGCCCTACGCAGCCACATTTCCCGTACCTGTTACGAAGAGGCGTTCGCTCATCTATTGCATATGTAGTGCCTTCTTTATAAATCCTGTCTGGGATATACATTCCACAAATACTTCACATTTTTGCTTTGTTTCTATTAATTTCTCCTTCTATGCTACGTTGAATACTCCTTTTAAAAATTCTAAATATTTACACCTCTCTTTTCCATAAAGAATGCACTCCCATAGTACATGCTCCGTTGCTTCCAGTCCCATTCCACACATACAGGATCCATCTTCGCGTTTCTGAATTCGATGTAAGTACATGTCAAAATCTCCATGTCCTGTTAAGATTTCTCAGAAGATAAATTAAGCCTCTTCTCTTGTTCCGAAAACTCGCAAAGACACATAGTAAAATTTCCTCTTACTTCGATATACCCCATCTACAAATATAAAGATGCCAGCTGCATACGATGTACGAATACGCAGTACCGTTTATCTTTGCGTCTGAACAACATCCACTCAGCGAATGTTATCTAACGCACCTTACACATTGACGAATATCACAAGTCCATACCGTTATGTCCATCTCTCTATTTTCTCAACCAGTCCATGCATTGCGTCTTATGTGCTCATTCCTTATCTGAAACCAAATTGGTAACGGGTACCGTACCTGGGTTTTGTGACGAAGTCACACGAATTTTCCCTAAGACTTGCAAAATCGTCATCAGTCAGTAATATTCCACCACTTTCTATATATCCTGCCACATTTTACTTTCCTTCCTGTAATTCCTGGTTATTGTGGATTCAAATACACCCAATTAAAGAAAACGTATAATGATATTAAGGACAATAGAGAATATTGTAACCCTGAGAAACCGGCTAAAAATGAGGAATCACTCCTCATGAGTCGCCAGGCGGATTCCCAAAATAAAGTGACATGCGTACATTTTCTTAATCTCGAACTCGTTTCCTTCCTTAATACATGTTCACGTAACTTGCATGATATGAACTTTTTTTAAATATGCTTCATTCAAAATTCAACTCTATTTTGTACTTTTCCTTTTAATATACATAATCTATAATATCATCATCGACAAAATGATATCCTTTATAATGAAAATGAAAGATCCTTTTGTTGATGATTTTGTAACCCTGAGGAAGATATAGATTATATCGAAACGTTGGCGTAACAAAGAAATTGTTTTATTTGGGACGAAACGCAAGATATCCTTATGTAGTTAATATGTTATTTCCATGCATGAGTCATTTATAAAAGTGCCTCGTTCCCACTGTGTAGTGTTTCTAACAGTCGGATTGATGGAAAATTTACATTTCTATGATTTACGTCCACGATTTTAAAATTAACCTTTTTATGAACTGAGGTGGGATTTTAATAAAATACAATAATATAGGTTATAAATTAATTTCTTCCGCAATTTTTATCTACCTACATATAAAACATTGGATATGTGTATGACGCACTATATCACTCGACTGCCTGAAGCAATTACAACAAAACGTACACATGACTCACTATCTGGCAACAAACACTGTGTTGGTAACACATTACTTGCAACCCCAGGGAAGGGTAGGAAGGGGTTTATATTTAAAATAATCGGAAATAAACGATATTGATAATGACTACATTTTTGAGGATTCTGAAATGAAGAGTAACATTTCTCATGCCGATTACCCCCTATGAACGAATGTATACCCATTATCTAGGGAGAGGGAGAAAATATATAAGTAATCAGAAATGACCGCTATTAGTGTTGGGACCATAATTTTCAGGACCGCTGAAACTTGTACTAACATTACCGATGGCACTCACGTCCACGATCAACCCTTATATATCCCTACGGAAAGGGATGATATTTTAATGTGATAGAAAATGACATAGCAGTGTCCAATTCTCAATTTTCGACATTGCTGAGTTTAACAATGATATTCTGATATAGTGTAAGTCAAAATTCAGCTTCAGTGGTTAGAAAAACACTCCTGACTTCCCCTGGGGACGGGGTGGAAAGAGGATTATAGTTAACAATAAGCGGAAACGACCGATATTGGTGTTAAATACATTACTTTCGGGGCCACTGAAATGAATAGTGACATCCTCGATTCCACATAAGTTCATGATCATCCGCCGTTCACCCTATCAACCCCAGGGAAAGAGAAGTCATATAAAAATTAGTAAAAACGACAGATTCACAGTTTTTGG
The DNA here is from genome assembly GCA_002313205.1 of Laupala kohalensis. Lineage (NCBI taxonomy): Eukaryota > Metazoa > Arthropoda > Insecta > Orthoptera > Trigonidiidae > Laupala > Laupala kohalensis. The sequence continues at coordinate 10,460 of NNCF01126491.1, forward strand.
TGTCACTTAGATGAAAGGTGTAAACCCCGATATTTAAGTATTAATTCAGTGCCTATGGAAATGACACCCCATTATCTCCTAAAGGAAGTGGAAAAAATGAAAGGAAAAAATAATTAAAAAGGACCAATTTGCATCAAACAAATAGTTTTCAGGGTTGCTGAGGTGAGTAATTAATCAGCCAGTGTTGTTTAAATAACACAAGTGTACGGTACCCTTGAAACAGTGACCGGGGTGAGATGTAAAAATAATGAGAAATGACATGTATTAGAGTCAAATCCATCGTCTCCGGGGTTACGGAGATGAAGTGTTAAAATGAAAAGGAAGGGTGGGAATGGCGAAACATGTAAAAATTATCTAAAATGTCCAATATTAGTTATGGTAGCGTAGTGTTAGGTCGCTGTGATAAGAAGTGACATTCTCGAGAACGTTTGAGTTCACGAACAACCCCTACAACACCGTTCCACCCTTTGGGAAATTATCGAAAATGATATGTCAGAGAACTGAGTTGAATGGTGACATCCTGATATCGTGTAAGTCTAAAATCAACTCCCATGAGAAATGGCTTCCTTTCTACCCCTAACTCAGTGGGAGAGAGGTGGATAGAGGGTGGCACGATACAAAAATTAAAATCATTAACTTGCGTTCATTCTGCAATTTTCAATATTTCTAGATGAAAAATTGCCAATGCCGTTGTGATGTTGAAGTTCCAACCAAACGGTATGTTTGGCATCCCTCAAGGTGGGGTTGGAGCACGACGAGCAAAAAGGAATCGGAAACGATCGATATTTGTGTCGAGTCTATAGTTGTTGGAATTGCTGAGATGATGTATGATACTCGGGATGCCGTTAAGTTTCTGACTCGGTACATCTAATAAAATGTAATTCAGTCTAATATTTCAATAAAATAAACGTAGATGTTTTTATTTACAAATTACTGTACTAAAAAAATTAAAATTTAAAATGAAAAAAGTTAAATAATCAAAAATATCCTTCTCAGGTCACTTATTATAAGTGCAAGAGCTTAGAAGGTGCATAAACATAGATTTAAAAAAATATGAAATATTAGTTTAAAAATCAAAGGGGTCGAAAATCATAAATACTCACACAACTTAAAAATTTCTTCAAAAATCCTCAGTATTTAATTTAACCTTACATTCCTTCCTCAAAAGGTACTAGGAGTATATAGTGGTGTAACGTCAGAGCCAAGACAGTCTATCTATTTGTGAAATATTAATATTTCGTCGCATTTCACAAGCTGGACGCTGCTAAGAAGTTTACAGAAAGTAGCCGGTCGCCGCTAAGACGGAAGGGCGACGTACTTGGGACCCACCCTAAGCCTCTTCAGTTATTGAGGTATTGTTTGAACGTACACCTTTCACCTCCTAAGGAAGGTACGATTGTTCTCGGAGAATGCGGCCTGCGACGTTGACCCATGCGAGGTCCACTGGAATTTCGATGTACCTCAGAAAAGAAGAATTTTAAGACGATGTGAATAAAGTACGTCGCCGGATGAGATACTCTGAAAAAGGTGCTTGAGGGCGCCTAGTTGAAGCCGATGGCGGTTCGCCTTCGCGGCGCAGACTACTTTCCTAGAAGCCGAAGGGGTGAACAAGAAGAGTACTTGCACGGTGTGGCAGCGAAGGAGTGGTTATTTGCTGATCATGTGACTTCTTCTGTATATATTGGGAGGAGTGAAGATCCTCGAGGACTTTTTACGTGGGAGTATAGGTCCGCAGGTTACGGGAGATGTGACCTGGCTAGCATCGGTCGCAGAGACTCGATGAATCATAAGACTGCTGCGGTAGTCTTGGTAAACTGTTTACTAGTAGGAATGACGTAACTTGTAACGGTTCAACGTGTAATTTTGGAAGTTCATATAACCTAGAGGGTTTTTACTAATTAACGTCTTAAACTAAAATTTATCTACGTGTAATTAATGCTTTTCGATAGCATTACTTGTGTAATAACAGATTTTTATATGTATTAATGATTTTGGGAGTTTGTAACCGTTTGAAAATTCAAATTTCTGTTTAATTTGTATTAAATCATTATTTATTGTTATTACACGTGTGTTTGATTGCCCGGGAAACTCGGCTGGTGGCAGCGACGACAACTACCATAGGGATTGTGGTATTTATGTGGATCCCGCTTCTACCAAAAACACTAACATCGTATCAGGGCTTGTGGTGTGATGTTACAGTGACTGATCGTGGAATTTGGTGTCATCGGAAATATCACTTTTGGTTTCAGCCCCTTAAACTACGATCTCAAATCAAATAGCGGCCATTTTCGATAATTGTTACATTTCGTCTCCTTCTCACCCCTTATTCAATGGATGTATATCCCTCGTGGAGGATGACCGTGGGCGTAAGTTGCATTGAGAGTGTCAATGCAATTCACCGGTACCAACGACGACAACAAAATACCGGTAGTTTTTTATTATTTTAACTTGCTACCGTAGTTCCACCCCCTCTCTTATTGGTGCTACAAGCATATTATCTCCCCTGTGGATCAATGGTTAAGTTATTGGGGTTCTCCTTATTCCTCCCTACGGTACCAAAATCTATAGTTTCCAATCAAATACTTTCTTTCAATTATTTTTAAATGCTACCCACTCCCTACCCCGTCCTTGGAAGTGCAAAGGTTGTCTTATTCCCACGGTGCTTGTTGTCAGATAGTTAGTCATCTGTGAACCAAGTTTGATTAAAATGCTCCAAGCATTCTGGAGTTATGGATGCTCACATAAATACCCCCATTTCAACCCGCTTATGGAGTAAAATCGTACCATAATCATCTATTGTCATACAAACTACACACATCTGTAAAATTACAGCTGTATTGGAAACTTGGTCGGGGCCGAAAACTAAAATTACAAATTTGTAAACGGAAGGACAACATAAATACATACATAACCCCATTTCACTGTCTTAGGGAAGATTTCCTAAAATGGTACCATAATCTTTTGTCATGCAAACTACATATACATTCATGCATACATCGAACTTAGCAAGTTAAATAAATATTTGTAATACACTCGGGATGAATCCTTTTATACCAATCCGAACAGAAAAACGCTCATTAGCGCGTAATCACCAATTTCCCTTATGCCTCTTACACGAAAATAACATATGATCCGTATTAAATACTAAAGAAAACGACTTGGCATCGAGTATAAGAAGTTTCATTGTTGTTGAGAGGACAAAACAGTTTTGGACGATTCTCTTTTGCGAGAACTCGTATTGAGCAATTTGAAAACACTCAAATCTAGTTCTGGCAAAAACGCATCTGCCAAAACTAGGCTTGGTCGTTTTTTTACATTCAATTGCCGAATTCGGGTTTTGTGAGTAACATATATAATACAGGAATTATCACCAATATAAATTAAATAGAGCGACGATCTGAAAGTAAAAATATAAAATATTCATATAAATACCGCGGGAAAGACTGGAATAGCAAAGAAAGCATCAGGAAATATATCTCAGTCACGTCATTCAATGTAATTGAACAGCATGACATACAATTTGTGGAGGGTGACGGATATGTCACTCTAAAAAATCAACAGTATATTCGGGCAGCGAGCAATCCATGTGAGAACGTAGTGTGATTGGAGGGTGAATTAATTTAGAACGATCTAAAAGCTAGTTGAAACAACGTCGCGTCCTGATTGGTGATTGGGATGCGAGTTCAAGGAAAGGTATTATCTCGAGGAGAAGGAAGAATGGGAGGAATCGTTCACTTGGCTTAGAGCGTTAGATAGACCACTTTGTTAAGGAACGTTTGATCGAGCACTGCGTTTGAAACGTGGGATAGAGCAATTTGCTTGAAAGACTTAATTGTAACATCTACTTACAAGACGCGTTATACTTGTGGCACTTGTTCGAGACTTCTTACGGTAAAGACGCGCATATTAGCTCGTCACATCAGTATCCCAAATATAGAACGAATTTAAGAAATTTCGGAGTTAGTCGCGAAGGTAGTGGCTGAACTAGTAATGCGAGTATAACGAGGAAATGATTATTTCGAAGCACGTACGCGGTAGAACATGTGTAAAGCAGTAACGATAATTGAGCGAAGTTGTATTTAGAACTGTGAATATCAACACGCCAACAGAAACGTAACGTGTTCCGTACGTGAAACGTCCGGCCAAGTACGAACGTTCTTATACCGATTCGAATTCGTATCAACATCTCTGCAATATTACGAGGTCGAGAACTCAATTGGCAGTAGCTGCCAGGTAGCTGCTGTGGGGCAGTTTGAGGCACGCGAGTCGGCACGAGTGTCTACGATCAGTGGCCGGGCGTCTGGCGAACTTGAGCGCGACTGACTACGGTTGGAAAAGAAGCAGGAAAAACAGCGAGGTCAACGACGCATTTCTGAGGCAGTCAGCAGTATTAAAAGAAAGTTTAATGTTACGTACGATTTATTGTACGATATGGAATTGTGGGACTCTGGTCTTTACAAAAAGGAAAGAACTTTCTTACTTAAAGGTTTTAATTGTGTCCTAAAATTTGTTAAGTAACAATAAACGAGTTTAATTTTGGTAAAATATATTTTTGATGTAAATTGGTTTTAAGAGTTAAATTGTGTGTATTTCTTTTGATGTGTGTAAACTTTGGAATGTGATGTTCTAAAAGAAAATGTCTTATGAAGTAGTATGAATAATCTCCGTAAGGAAGAAACAATTAACAGCAAGGTATGAGAATTTGAATAGTCACTGTTTAAGTATTGAGAAGAAGTGGAAATGCAGTAAATGATAAAGTTTATTGTGAAATACTTGTTTGATTTTAGAAGATGTATTAATGTTAGAATAATAATTGAAGTGTTTGAAGTGTAAATTATGATTCACGAATTCAATTTACGGTGAAATAGATTTGAACTACACGAGTATTAAATATTTGGTGACTGATTTAATGATTACTTGTGATAGGGAAGTTTCGAGAAGATTTTTGTACGTTGTACAAAGGAATTTTATGTTGATATTACTATTGTAAATGATCATTCAACAGTTCAATAATTTCAATGGTCCACGGTCGGAACACTCGAACTCAGCATATACTTCACCCGCGTTGGTTATTCTGTTTTTCAGGAAGATTAGCGAAAGGGAAAGGGGACACTAGCATAGAGTTAGGTGGATGCTGAAGCTGTGTGGGACTCTTCAACGATGGCGATGAATTCATTGGTGAGTTCAAAGGTTCGCTTTTTCGTGACGCTCCACTTACACGATCCCGTTACGGACAAAGTTATTAAGGGGCGTACGTTGCATTATATAGATTTTGGTGCCCAACATGTTTGGCGTGAAATGTGAGGTATCAGATTTTCTCTATTTCAACAATAGTTTACTGACCAATTGAGACTGCTCAGTTTGTGAATACATTGTTAATTTCAATATATAGAAACGAGTCTTTGGGGTTTTCGGCATTTTATTTTTAATGGGTGTAAAGAGGAAGAAATTATTTCATGTTTTTATAATACGCGATAACCGCGTATTATCTTATTTTTGCTATGCATCTTGAACTAATTGAGATGGCTAATCGTTGTATATAAATGATTCTAATTAAAAGGAAGGGTATGAGCCAGTAATAAAATTCCAATAATAAAATAAACTGGATTGGCTCATAATCGCCCAGACGCTATCTTGGACGTTCAGAAATCGTGATAAGGCCGGAAATCACAGCCGAGCGCCGCCAGCGAGGCAGGGGGCAAGAGTTAGAGTAAGCTTGGATTCTCTCCGGAGTGGGTGTGTCTTCAACACCCCGTATAACTTTGTTTGTTAAATTTATTTTCTTGTTAGATTCATATATTAGTAATAAGCTTTAATATTTTAGACTAAATTATGTTTACTATGTCAAACTGTTTGACTCAGCCATGCTTCCTTGCCTCCACCAAATAGGGCATTGATCCAAAGTTAGGCATACCCGGTCGATTCTGGTCCAACTCAATTATTGATGAGTTACGCATTGATTGCCAAGCGAGTTTAATACATTTATTAAATCAATCATGTGATTGAGTGCTTAATTAGAGATAAAGGGTTAAATACTATTCAATTCTTAAATTCAACGAAAGGAGAACGTAACAAAAATATTTTAAAACAAATTTTTGCACTCTTAGAAATACTAGTGTTAAATGAAGTGGTGGAAATTTTTGGTGCGTGTCATTTTACATACTTCGTTTCATTTATATATATATAGTGACTTTACGGATTCCTATTAACAAATAACAAAAAAATTAATTGTAATAAACAAAAAAAATTAATTTTTTAAAAATAATACTTACCGTAAATGTATAATTCTAACTAAATCCTACGGGGAGGGAACCGAGTCCTCACTCCTATTGGAGCCACTTACAATAAAAACCCCCTGCAATCTGGTGTTCGAGCAACAAACAAAACACTTTATTATTCATAATGATACTAACTTAATTAATACACAATACATTGGTATATAGTCACAATACTATACATTACTTCGCCTACTGCGCTCTTGGAACGTCTTATTGAAAGTCTTTTTACATGGTACTCACCAAGATCTTCTTGACTGTGGGCTCCTTTGTTCATTACCCTCTCCTCACAATTAAACTCTTTAACTCTTGCACTCGGTCTGCTGACATTTATTTAACAATTTGTGGTTTACAAGGTCCAAAATAACATTAACAAATCCCCTCTACACTATTACACACTACCCAAAATGTCTCGTGATGTCGGACTGGATGAAGACATGGCCAATTTTGTGTTCCTGGTATGAACTCTCGTTCCTCGTGCCTCGCTAATGTTCGTTCTCTCTCTTCTGCCTAAGCGAGTTTCCCCATTCCATTAACTTCCTATGTCTGTCACGTTTCAGAGTTTCCCGACTCACTTCGTATTAATTTGTTATTTCGTCATTTGCAGCATTTACTATTATTATTTGTTCACTGTATGAATGCGCTTCGCATGTCCTCTGACGGATCACAGTGTAACTTATTTTCTATTGTCTATGGAATGACGATGCCTTCTCTGGCTTACTAATTTGCTGAAGTGACCTTTGACGGCTCATTAACTCCTAAAACGCTAATTACTGGACCTGTTCAAGTCCCTCACTCGTTTGTTCGAACTTTTTTTTTCACTGCACGAGTCCCATTTGTCCTTTTTAATCACACGATTCTCTCCTACACACAGGACAACTTCATGTACGCGATGGTGTTCATGGGCTAATTAGTTGCTATTGCATCGAGTATCAGTGGTGATTGTTTCCTGATTCTTTTCGGAAAGCCTCACTTGTGCCTTATGATCACCGCACTGCTCTCACTACGAACTTGCGTTCATCACAAATTTCTGTGTGCGATCCTTAACGCTTCTTTAAACCAAAAATCCTCAGTTTGTTTATCAAAAAGAACTTTCTCGAAGTTATTCACTGTCTCATCAGAAAAAAATAATTTTCTCCAAATTTCCGCACCGTCTCACTAAACAAATAAAACTCTTGCAAATTTTTCTTTCGTCTCACTCAACAAAAATAAACTCTCGCAAATTTTTCACTGTCTGACTCAACAAATAAACTGTCGCAAATTTTCACTCTCTCATCGAACAACAATAAACTCTCGCAAATTTCTCACCATCTGACTCAACAAATAAATTATCTCAAATTTCTCTCCATCTCATCTCACAAATAAACTGTCGGAAAAATTCTCCGTCTGACCTCACAAATAAACTGGCGGAACATTTTTCCCCATCTCCTCTCAGTGCTCCTGTGTTCTATTTTTTATACACAATTTCGCGTCATGTGACGTTCCCCTTCTTATCAGTCCTTCCTTCTACTACAATCCCTTGGTCCTTTTCCCCCTCTTAATTTTAATTGGAAGTTTCCGAAAAGATGTAAGTTGCATTTTCATGTTGCCAATCACACGATTTAGCTCTTCCTCCCATGGTTTTCCATTGGTTGTACCCACTCTCTCTACTTCCAAGACTCCTACATCTAGACGAAGGTCTGTCAGACAATTTTGTTATTATTACCCTGCACATCTGCGCTGTGCGGCATACTTCTAAAATCCCATCTTTTATGGTTTTATGGCTAGGCGGCGCGGTACCCTCTTCGTTAGACATCATCCCATTTTTGCTACCACTTGTTCTGAGCGTCGGCCCTCCTTTTGAACCCAAATTTTTATTACTTCCTTTTGAATTTCGCCATCGTGTACTCCCACGTTGCTTTGGGAAATAATATTCCCTGACATCCGCTCTTTTTTCGGTGCTCTCTTTTGTATTGAATTTCGAAGCTCGTTTTTCTAAAGATTCAAGTTCAAACTTGTCTGTCTCTGAACATGTGTTCTGGTCGCTATTCCTTTTGATTTTTTCAAATAATAGATTTTACTACGTTTTTGTACTCCAAAACTTTCTACAGAGCCTGTGATGTCGCACCGCCACTACGCTTCAGACCACCCAGGTCCTTTTCTGCTAGCTCCCATGTTGACCCATGCTTTTATATTAAATATTTTGAGAACGTGTTATTGAATTATCAATCAATTCAATCCACGGT
>NNCF01126491.1:18998-49300 GCA_002313205.1 Laupala kohalensis
GTAAGAATCTAATAATTCTCAATCAAGATAAGTATTAGAACGAATTATGTTACGAGCCAAACGCTCGTTATTCCACAACTTCAAGAAACCATATGTAAACAATTATTCAATTTCCGAACGCACTGGAGATGAACACTCTGTGCTTCGAGTAAAGGACCACGCCCTTCTCACTATAAACGGCAGCGTTCAACCCACAGAATCAGACAGTCTTCAATTCAAGTGACACGCCGTCACTCTCCTCCTGCAGTCTTTAACTAAAGTGACACACCGTCACTCTGCAACTACGTAGTCAACATGATTCTTGAGTGACATAATGTTACTCAGTTGTTCTACGGCATCATCGTGACTAAAACTCTATTCAAATGACAGTGCAACATAAATTATCGTTCTCTTTGAGTTTCAGTACATCATCGACCTTCTACATTTCCAATCATCGCCTGCTCTTCAACAAGTCACAACCGACAACTGGAATCAGCAATCCACATCAACCAAGATCATGGATAGAATGTAACCATGGCATATCACGAGGAACGTAAAACTGCTCATAACTTTCTTATCTATGAAGTCAGCTCATTCAAATTTTGTAATCAGTAAGCTAATAACTAATCTTAACTATTCGTAGCAGTGTTTTTATCAATTTTGGTTCAACTTTTCAATTATGAACCATAGTAATATATAGCAGTATATAGCACTTTCAATAAGTATCTCATATCTTTATTTGCTGTATACATTATGTTTATTTAACTTTATTTGGAGGGTAAAGAGAACAAAAACTTGTTCTCTAATGGGAAGTTTTTCTTGTATGCACCATATTGGTCATATTTCAACTTTGCTTATATGGACATTTATGTAATTCTGCTTAAAAATATATTTTGGGGGAATGATTTAAAGGGTATATTTGTGTCTGAAAGTGAACTGTTCATACTTCAATGTAGTTATTTTCTATGTAATTCTGTATAAAATCATATTTTGGGAAATTAATTGTAATATACAACTAATATCAATCTTGTAAGCAGGGGGCATATAAATGTATTTCAGCTTATGTAGTTAGTATATATATAGTAGTTATATATAAGTAGAATAAATGTGTTTTTGAGAACTTGACATGTGCTTACAAGAATTCTATTTTCTTTCATCTATTTTGCTTGTTGAAAACATATAGGTCCCCCCTTATCGTCTCCTGTATTGTGACGAATGGTCATTCGTTCATAACAAATTAATATATTTCAAAAGTGAGAGGAGTTCGTAACCGAACGTCTGCTACGCACGGGAGACCGTTGGAAAGGAACGCTGGGTTTTACGGTGTATTGTGTGGACGGCCAGTATTCACGTACAACGCATGTATTTTCGGTTGGAAGTGGAATGGGGATAGAAAGTTTTTCCAAGACGCAAGAGATGGCGTCGTTCTGTTTGAAATCAACGGAAAATTATAAGTAAGACGTTGGAGGACGTTAAGAACAAAGGTTTGGGATAGTAAAGAGCTGCAACAGAGAAGCACATGTTGGGGGTGGAGAGAGAGGTAGCCTCCCTTTTAAAGATTTAAATGGAAGAAAGGATCTAATTAAGATCAGATCTCGAGTAATATGTACGCTTCAAACGGTATGGTGACCGCCGTAGTCGGAATGGGCGTAACCGGAAGGTGAATGATCTTTCGCTTCGTTGGGGGACGATGACTGGCGCTTACCACCACCCACTGATGCAGACTGATGGCGATGGCTACGATTGCTGTTGAACAAGAAGCGCACTCCATGCAGCTGGAATCGAACCAGGGTCTCCTCGTCCAGGTGTTTTAGAATGCTTTGAACATCCATCACGAAGGTAATCTGTGGAAACTGGGGCTTTCCAGTGATTAGATGCAACCAAGTGGCAGCGACTAGAAAAAAAGTGCTACGAACACAACTAAGAAACGGTCTGCGCTCAGAGCTCTTGTTTATTATATAAATTACCAATGCGTTCTATACAATGAGCGATCGTAATGATGTTTTTCTGTTAATTTAATTAATTTCTCAATTTTTGTCAAATTTTTAAGGAAGACCATTTGGTCTTAAGCAGAGTAATAATGATTCATTTATTTGTGTTAAGTGTAAATATTGGGGGTTATTTGTGAGCATGGGGTTATTTTAGATTATAAGATAATTAAGTCAATTTTATTTCGCACAAAGCGTTTTCCTATCATTAAGGAACTCTTGTTGGGCTCACTTATTTAAAGAACCCGAACCTACAAGTTAGTCACGAAATTCCCTGAGATAATATTTGTTTGTGTTTTAATGCATCATTAAAATATATGTATCGTTTATTGTTTTATTTCAATCAGTTTTTTGTGTTGTTGTGCTCGACTTACCAGAGCACCCAGTACATTCTGATTAATTAGTTTTATTACAATTGACGCCCACACGCGGTGTTCGCTCCGTAAACACCTTTCAATCAATAGTAGTTTCATTACATTATATATCGCCAATTTTGTAGAACCGTTTCTTGGTCAAACATACTTTAAAAATATCCAGAAGGGATTAATTTTTTTACTCTGAAAAAAAAAGAAAAGTCTCTTGCTTCAATTTGGACGCAAAAGAATCGAATGCAGAAAACGCAAATTCCAAGTACGTACAAAAACTTTTGACTGAGTCTTTAAACCTTCATGGATGGGTTTATGATTTCTTACAATGAACTGGACATGTTTAGTACAGTTATTAGTCCATTTCTCAATAGTCCACAATATGACCTGAAATTTTTCCAAACACAAAAAGGATTAATTTTTTAATTTTGGATAAATTTGAAAACTTTGACGCATCAATTGAACGTAAGATGTTTTTAAAACCTCAAATCACCACAATAATTTTGGTTGTACAATTAAGCTCTCGTCGTTGAATTTCTGATATATTAGATTGACCTTATTTCTTTTCGAAAACCGATATTAGTATATTGATAGAATTTGAAAAAACTATATTTTGACCCAAATAATTTCGTAATACCTTAAAGGAAGCAATTTCCTTTAATTCCAAATGTACAAGTTACTATATGCATAAAAGAAAGAGATTACAAAACATCGCAACTCTCTGCGATGTATAGAAATGATTTTATTGAATTTCAGATGATTGTAAACTGTGTATTTTTCGTAGATGTAGTTTTCAGTGTGACGACTAGGATGCATAGATGACAGTTTTTTGGTGGACGAAAATTTCGTGCAGTGTAAAATAACGTACCAACGAATATTCAAGGAAATGTATCGTTTTGGTGATTCGAAGATTTTTAGATCGTGGTAATTACATTTATTTATGTATCTGTGTCGATTACAAGTGTGAGTGACGAGAGTACCTCATTGGAGCCAGGGGTTACGAAGGCGGTAGCGTAGCTACTGGCACAGCCATCCTAGCCGGAAAAGTCCTAACAGATACAGATACTGCGTGTCCTGCAACATCCTTTCTATTGTACAATTGTTACATAACAAAAGGTGTCCTTCGTATCCTTTCTCCTACTGTCTTGTAGTTGGGTATTTTACCAAAGGCTAAGGGTAACAGCCCCTAAAGAAAATTCTGTGAGCTTGGATACTGCGGGGGAAGCCCCTCCACCTGACCTAGCCAAGGAGTAATATTATCACGAAACAAAAAACTCGCCCAACCAGGCTTCCTGACTACTCCCCTCTCTCCGTTCGGTTAGACCCTCTGTCGCGCTTGCTTTAGGTGCAGTGAAGTTTCACAAGATACTGTCCATTTCGAAAGCTTTGCTCTGCGTTTAATGCGTCGTTTTAGTGAATAAAACGAGCGGGATCTTAAAGAAACTTAAATCTGAAAACGGAAACAGAAGTTACAGGAAAACTGAGAGAATGACTGGATCATTATTAACAACACAGAGAAGCTTCAGTGTTTGGTATGCATGAGACGTACTGTGTCTGTACCAAAGGAGTGAAGTGTTAAACGATATTATTCAACAATGCATTAGAAGTATTCAACATTCAAGGAAGAAGATCGACAAGGCTGTTGACTTTAAAAAGTAATAAAAACAGATATGTTAAGTCATCTTCTATATACTCCTACTATCCAGTGTCACTTGAACTTGCAAAGCAAAAAAGAAGATGCAGAAGACGGCCAGGTCAAAAGGTGTGCTATGGAATTGGCAGAGACTTTTGGAGATACATGTCTGAGAAAAATAAGTGGGTTCCACTTCCCAAACCAAACTGTACAGAGAAGGGTATTTGATATGATATAACAAGGTAAAAAGTTACTGATTAGACTGGTTGAAGAAAGCATGGATTTCTCGCTATATTTTGATGACCAGTAAGATGATAGATACCTATCAGTTCTAGCACCACATCAACTTTGAAGACTTCAGCAGAAAAGAGGAGCTAATTGATGTATGCTATCTTCAAGGAACAGCAAAACGGAGGGACATACTTGATGCCGTTTTAAGATACGTTCGATATCTACGTTCGATATGATATTTTATCTTCCCCACTACGCCGGGATACGAGTACTTCTCCGTTGATAGTGTGTTCGAATTTTCTGCAGTTAATTTGACCGACACTGGTATAGTTTTGTGTATATATAGATTTTCTCAATCAGATCTTGACATTTTTTTTTCAAAACTTCAAAATTATTTTAAAACATATTACACGTAAATCTACCAAATATATCGTTATGTGTGGCGATTTCAACATTGATTTCCAGAGAACATCCGACTCCGCACATTCCCCAATTAATCAATTCAAGAATCTTATCAACTCCTTCAACCCTATTACTACGATAAACGACCCCATTGGCCTCTCCGTTTCATCTGAAACATTGCTAGATCAAATTATTCTCAACAATGAAATCTCGTATTTCTCTGACGTGTTGAGCGCCGGATTCAACGATCACTTTGCTCAAGTATTCACTATTAAAGATAAACTAAAACCACTTAAAACCTTTACAGGTTTTTTAGAGTTTAATGACACAAAATATACATATCTATAAATTATTTGTGCAAGGAAACTTGGAAAGATGTTAACAATTTCCAAAATACCGACGACAAATTCAATGTATATATCTTACTATTCCTAAAACATTACAATTCTAGCTTTCCCCAAAAAAACGCAAGTTATTTAACACAAAGAAATACAATAGATGGATCACCCAAGGGATAAAAAATTCTTCAAAAAACAAACGCCGTTTATATTATCTTTCAAAACACTATAACCAACCACCCCATTTCCACGGTTATTTTTGTAACTATAAGACTGTTCTTCGAAAAGTAGTATATTTGTCTAAAGTTACGGAAAACGACAGACAGGTCGAAAAAACGGACGAAAGCCATGTGGAATATTGTTAAAAATTACACGTCCACTTCAGAAAATCGCGAAGAAATATTTCTCTACTAAACGATGGCAAAATCGTATCAAATTCACAGGACATCGCAAATTTTAATTCTTACTTCTCGGAAGTAGGTAAAAAAAACGAACTCAATATCTCCAAATCAATGTCCTCCAATTATATCCAAACACGTACCCAATGCTATGTTCACTTCCGAAACCAATTCCAGTGAAGTCAGGAGAATCAACAGCTCATTAAAAAAATTTTAACAGACATAGATCATATACCCAAGTTTATTGTCAAATTTTCGTTCAACATTATATTAAATCCACTCATAAATATTTTTAATAGTTCTTTATCGGAAGGGGGGTTTCCTAACATATTTAAGAGAGAAACCTTTACACAAGAAAGGAAAGAAACTCAATGTTAGAAATTACCGACCTATATCTCTACTACCCACTTTCTCAAAAATCCTAGAAAAATTGTTCTATAAGAGTCTTCTAGATATTTATCAAACAATAACATTATCTCAGATGATCAACACGGTTTTCGGAAATGCTTTTCCACTACAAGCGCCATATTTTCATTCTTAAACGATGTTGCCACATCTCTTGACCGTGGAGAAAATTCTCAGGGTGTTTTACTTGATATATCCAAAGTATTCAATGTCATCGATCACGAAATTCTCCTTGATTAAATCAGTCTTGTACTTTATCACGCCTTTGCTGTAGTACTTTTAAAATTATTTCAAAAACTATTTTCTTGAATGATTGTGTTGTGACTTATAATTTATATTAATTTATTTTTATGTCTATTCAACTTTGGCACAGTTGTGTACTTTAATTCTGTAGCCCCATCCTCGTCCGGGTTTTTTCTCCGGTTTTCCTTCGGGTACAGAGGGATTTTTTATCCAGGTTCTCTAGACTTTTGTCTAGGGGTGCGTCTATTGAAACAATAAACCGTGAATTTAGTCTTACTTCAATTCTTATGATTTATAAACACTATATTCATAACAATATATGGTTCGATAATAATGCATACATGTGAAATATTTTTTTGTTAGTTAAATTACAAATTTGTTGATATTCTACTATATTACAACACGTAACTAACTTTTCACCTTATTCAGGAGTTTGCTGAATTTTTTTCCATCCGCCTCTGCCTTATGGCCCTTTATCGGAATTGATGGGATAGTTCCTTGCTTGCTTCTGGAGAGTAAATTAGTGTATTGTCCTCCACGTCGCCATACTCAGTTCGTACTGCTTTTTTAAATTACATTTATTTTGTTATTACTATTATTGTACAATTTCTTCTCGGGGATCATTCACCCGGTTTTGAAACTTTTTGAGGGGCTATCTAGCACGCCTCATTCCTGACTTGGTAAGTTAAGCACGGTGCGAACAATACGGCAAGTTTCTAAGATAACAGGTTTTTGGATCTTAGGAATACGTTTTTGGGGATGCAAATTTAGTTTTTCCAAATTGTTTTCCAGGTTCTTATTTATGAGGCCATTTACTGTAACAACGATTGCTAGAATTTCTACAGTTTCGAGTTTATAAATGTCATTATATTCTATTGAAAGTGGAATGTATTTTGAAATCTTATCCATTTCTGTTTTGTCAATGTTATGATCTGCTGGACAGGTGACATAAATGATGAATGCTTTTCACTCCCTGATATTATGTAGTATAATATCTAGTCTATTAGCCGGGACTGTTTTATCTGTGTGTATTTGTAGGTCATAATATAGTTTTAAATCTTTTTGCATTGTATGTCTTGCTTGGTATTCATAATAGGGAGAGATCATTTCAGCTTCTTCTGTTAAAAGTCCGAAACGTGTTGCAATAATGGATAGTGATAGCTGTCAAGTTATGCCGGTGCAGATATTGTGTGTTAGCAAAATTTGTACATCAGTGGTAATGTGATCTATTGTTTCTGATGACTGGTGAGAGGTTCTACATTTCTCGTTAGTATCTTGCTTTTCCATGTACGTTTTATAGTTGTTGGTTGCGATGACTTGATTCTGGATTGCTTGTATGAATCCCTCTGTCTCTTCAAATAGAGATCCATCTCTGAGCCGCCATTACACTGAGGCATCGTGATCGGCATTTTCAAGAGCATAGGGAAATCTGCCATGGAGAGGTTTGGCCTTCCACGCCTTTAGCCTGTCCTTGAAGGTGGTGATAGTAGGATAGTTTTCACTGTTACTGAGGTTTATTGGGAACTTTTGTCACTCGATACTACTGCTTTGTGTGGTGGAGATATTTCAGTTTTTGCAGAAAAATACTATTTGAGTCCTGTTACTTGACGATAACACAACACTTTCAGGTCCAACAAACCAGACCACCTGCCTTCCTAGGAATGTAAAGACGCTCAAATGCGACTTTCGGGTGGTGCATTCCGTATTTTGAGAGAGTTGCCTTTCCAAAGTTAAATTGTTCAACTCGTAATACCTTGATAAGATCTTTTTTGTGTATGAGGATTCGGCAGTTTCGCAACCAAAAGTAATNTTAATTGTCTCCAGAATTTTCTTGTGGCGTTTCCTAAATAAGTATTCCAGTTGTTGTTTACTGTGCTTGTTGTTTATTAGTAGACTTTAGTTGAAACCCAGATATTTATAACTTTTACGAGAATTCGATGCTTCTATCAGGAGTTAGCTTGTACTTTAATAGGACTGATAATTCATCAGTTTTTCCTCTTTTAACATTCAACATAGCACATTTGTCGGATCCAAAATTCATTTGTAAACTTTAACTAAACTGTGATCTCCAGAAGTCTGCTTAGTTCATCTTTATCTTTAACAAATAATTTTAAGTTATTCATACAAAAAAGGGGCTAATTGTACGAATCCTTCTGTTACCATCGAGAAGTTTAAATCCCAAAACCGATTCATTCAACATCTTCCACAAAGGGTTGAGTGCAAAGCAAAACCAAACTGAACTGAATGTATCGCCCTGGAAAATGCCACGTCGAATGGGTCTTGTTTTATTGCCTTTCTTCAATTCTAATTTTGTACACCAGCCGTTCATGAGGATTTTAAGTAAACCGATTACTTTAGTGTAAATTTTGTAGATAGCCAATATTTTCAAAAGCCAAGTATGGGGGACGGAGTCATACGCTTTTTGATAGTCGATCCAACTAACAGCTAAATTTATTTGCTTTTTTATATTTTGGTTCGCTACAACCATATCAATTAGCAGTTGTTCTTTGCATCCCTGATCCCCTTTTCCACACTCCTTTTGTTCTTCTGATAGTATATTTTCGATCTCTATACGTTGGTTTACTTTCTGCGCGATTATAGATTAAAGTATTTTATACATTGTATTAAGAAAGGGAGTAGGTCTGTAATTTTTTGGGTGACGCGTTTCAGGAATTTTAGGCTTCAGTTAGGTGATTGCTTGGCACACAATCTTGGTATCTGATTAGGATTGTCAATAACATTGATGGCGTTCACTAAAGGAGTATGCAGGTCTGTTAGGTACTTCCACCCAAAATTTTGTATTCCGTCTTGTCCTGATGATTTCCAATTATGCATTTTTCTGAGAACTTCCTTCACATCCTCTAAAGAAGCAGTAGGTTTCCCCATTGCTTCATTGGGTCTAGATATGTCATTTTCCAACCAAGAGGTCTTAGTGTTGTGCTGCACAGGATGCGACCACTGGGTGCTCCACAATTGTTCAACTAACTTCTGTGCCGATGTTTCATTTTTAGTTGAATCTGTAGATAGATTCTGATAAAACAGTTTCTGATTCAGAGTGTATTTTCTACTTTCCTCTTGTTTGAGATATTGTAACGACGTAGTCGTTTTCATAGAGCGGCAATTTTTTGTTTTAGAGTGTTAATAAATACACCTAATCTGCTCTCAAAATCTGCACCCCGCACTCAAATCTTCTGACCTTTGAGAATTCTGTGTACTTTGTCTTTAAGGCGCTCTTTACACTGGTCGCCCTTACCTTTCCAAACTATCACTTTAGATAAATCACTTCTTAATTACTTGATTTTGTTTTCTATTCTCCATTTTCATTTACATATTTTGGTTTCAGTAACACATTCACTATTATTATTATTATTATTATTATGATACTGTCGACAGAGTTAGTCTTCAGTAAATGTTCAGCTATTGTGACAGATAGCAATGACAGAAGAGAATGCAGAAGGGGTTGCTTAAAGTCAATAGTGTAACTTGTCCTACGTCTCATTCAGCAGGGAGCGTTATGTGGAAAATCTATGAAAAAACCGAAGTCTTGTGGTTAAAAATAACTTGCGGTTAAAATAATAAACAAATTAAGAGGAGAAAATCGAATCCATTTGCATAGACAATTAAAGCGAATTTTTTGCTGGAAATAGAGGCTTAATAAGGATATTTTCTTCTGTACAATCATGACAGATATGTTAGAGCAGGGGAGTGCCTATTCGTTAGGAAATCCCTACTGTTTTTTTTATTCACGAGGAAATCTCTGAATTCCTTAATAAGTTTCTTTTGTCCGATACCACAGAATTAGAAAAAGAAATTCGAAGCCCAGAATTTGTAAAGGAGTTAGCTTTCCCAACAGACAAACCACCACAACACATTAAAATCGAATCTTCATGGAATAAATCAAGTTATATGGTGGAAATTGTAAATGGACTTCAAAACAAGAAAAAAATTAAACTTTCTTAGGAAAAAAATGTATTGACACATTTTCCTAGCTATTTACAATAGGCGGTGGAGAAAGATCAGGAAACTATAGAGTTTTCTATAACTGGTTAAAATTGGAAAAGGTCCAACATCAGAACAATAGAATTGTATAACAATAGAATCAGAACAATAGAATTATAGAACAATAGAATACTAAAATCGAACAACCGGATGAAAGCCATGTGGAATATTGTTAACAATTACACGTCAACTTCTGAAAATCGCGAAGAAAATGTTTCTTTACTAAACAATGGCAAGATCGTGTCAAATCCTCAGGACATCGCAAGTTTGTTTAATTCTCACTTCTCAGAAGTTGGTAAAATAACGAACTCAATATATCCAAATCAATGTCCTCCAATTATTACCACCCACATACCCAATTCTATGTTCACTTCCGAAACTAACGCCAGTGAAGTCATGGGAATCATCAGCTCCTTAAAAAACAAATTTTCACGAGGCATAGATGATATACCTGAGTTTATTGTTAAATCTTCGTCCCACGCTATATTAAATCCACTCGTAAATATTTTTAATAGTTCTTTATCGGAAGGGGTGTTTCCCAATATATTTAAGAGAGCTAAAGTGAAACCTTTACACAAGAAAGGAAACAAACTTAATATTGGAAATTACCGACCAATATCTCTACTACCCACTTTCTCAAAAATCCTAGAAAAATTGTTCTATAAGCGTCTTCTAGATTTTTTATCAAAATATAACATTCTCTCTGACGATCAACACGGTTTTAGGAAATCCTTTTCCACTACAAGCGCCATATTTTCCTTCTTAAACGATGTTACCACATCTCTAGACAGTGGAGAAAATCCTCAGGGTGTTTTTCTTGACTTATCCAAAGCATTCGATGTCATCGATCACGGAATTCTCCTTACCAAATTGCATTCTTTAGGCATTCGTGGACTTCCACATCAATGGCTAACTTCTTATTTAAAAGATAGATATCAACAAGTAGAAATATCCTATACTAAAAATAAAATACTTGAGCGTTGTCTTTCAGAAACAAAGCCACTTACTTGCGGAGTACCCCAAGGATCAATTCTCGGCCCTATACTCTTTTTATTGTATGTGAACGACATGTCATCATCCACATCAGATTGCAAAATGGTTCTTTTTGCTGATGACACTAATTTACTATGTAAACACGCCAATGCTCAAAAAGTTTTGTCTAACCTTTCGACTTGGTTCCATGCAAATCGTCTCATTGTAAACACTGACAAAACAGTGTCTATGTCATTTCACAATAGTATCACAAAATCTTTACCCCAGGTTTCTCTTTCTTTAAACGGAACACAATTAAAAACTGTTACAAATACAAAATTCTTAGGTCTCCATATTCAAGACAACCTCAAATGGAATTGTCACATTGACAATCTTAATTCCCAATTAAGCAAATTGTGTTACGCATTCCGAATCTTAGTTAACGCAGTTAGTCCACGTATTTCCCGTTGCGTATATTTTGCAAACGTTTACTCCCATTTACGTTACGGCATTACCTTCTGGGGTAATTCCGGTCAGAGTATTCAAACTTTCAGAATTCAGAAGAGGATAGTTCGGATAATTTGTAAATCTCACCCCCGAAACTCTTGTAAACCTTTATTCAAGGAATTAAATATATTAACACTTCCCTGCATTTATATTTATGAAACAGTCGTGTTTGTTAAGTCCGAATTACTGAAGTGCCACCCTTGCTTTATACGAAACAGTCTCGTTCACGAACACTATACACGCAATAGTAGTAATATTCATCGCCCTAGAGTGTCAACCACTCTTTGCCAAAAGGGACCATACCATTCGGGAATCGTTCTATATAATTCCCTGCCCAAGAATATAAAAGATATTATGAAATTGAATATCTTCAAATCCGCGGTTAAAAACTACCTCCTGCACCAGTGCTTCTACACTGTAAAAGAATTTATTGATTTTAACAAAAGTTAAATTCGTCTTGTGCTTTATCACGCCATTGCTGTAGTACTTTTTAAACAACTTATAACAATTTCAAAAACTATTTTCTTGCATGATTGTGTTGTCTTATGGCTCATATTAATTTAGTTTTATGTGTACTCAACATTGGCACGTTTGTGTACATAAATTCTGTAGCCCCATCCTGGCCCGGGTTTTTCTCCGGTTTTCCTTCGGGTAGAGGCGGATTTATCATACAGGTTCTCTAGGCTTTGTCTAGGGGCGGGTCTATTGTAACAATAAATCGTGAATTTAGTGTTATTTCAATTTTTAAGCACTATACTCAGAATAATCTATAGTTCGATAATAACTTACATGTAATTTTTTGCTTAAAATTACAAACATATTGACATTCTATTAGTATTATAACTCGCAGCTAACTTTTTATCTTATCTAGAAATTTTTGCTGAATTTTTTGAATCCGCCTCTGCCTTAGGGCCCTTGATCGGAATTGATGGGATGGTCCCTTGCTTGCTTCCGGAGAGTAAATTAGTTGTTTTTCCCTCCACGTGGTCATACGCAGCTTGTACTGTTTTTTGACAATAAATTTATTTATTTACTTATTATTTATTTATAGAGTTTTCAAATTTTAGACCACATATTCAAGAGATCATTGAAGAATTCAACCAACGATTCAAGGAAACTGAAACTCTGAAAAGTAGTATATAGCTTTACACCCTACGAGGAACACGAATCACCCCTACAACGTGAAGTATGTGATCTACAAACCGATGCGTTTCTACTGACCAGTCAAGAAAAGGGATTGTATTTCCTTAAACTTCTATCCAGCAAAAAATACGCTAACTTAAGACAAATCAGATTAAAGGTGACTTTACTTTTTGGGAGCACATACATACTCGTATGTGAAAGTTTTTTCATTCATTAAAAATCAGTACAGAAGGTAACTTGCAGATTCTTCCGTGCTACATCTTTTGAGATTAGTAACAACTGAGTCGGAGGTGGAGATTCGTTCATTGGTAACTGTAGCTGACCGACCTCAAAATTTCAACTTAATTGTCGTTTCGTCAGTTTTTAATTTACTTTTAATCTCACTTTGTTAATTTTTGTTCTTGTTTCCATTATTCAAGTGAAACTTATCACCTAAATTGACATTTTCTAAGTATTGCTTTGATAACTAATTTTCCTTTTCCTTTGTTCTTTTCGCCATTTTTCAAATAATTTTCATTAATTCAAATAAACTTACGTTGTTGAGTGTTCTTCATCAAACCAAATTTTCTTGGTAAACAATTTTTTGTTTATTTTTAACTTCACTGCGTTATGTAATTGTAAATTTTTTCAACAATAAATTGATTAAGCTTTTGTGTATATCAAAATATGCATATTACTTCTTACTTTTTCCCTCTTCTACTTGCAGAATTATATTGAAAAAAGTATATTATGCAACCTATAATAAAACCTAAAACTTCCTATTTGTCTCTCAAGTCCCTACAAGGTGGATACGCCAGTAGGGTATCTTTTTCTTTTGTAGTATTTGTAAATGGGAAATGTAGCGTGTTATTGAAGCTTATCTACATGGAGCGATAGGAGGTAGGAAGTGGGTAGTAGGTTATTGCTAGTAGATGGTCCGCTTACCTGGGTTTACCAACAACTTGGACCACGTGGAGGAGTTAGTAGAAGTTGTTAGCAATAGTTAGTGAGTTACTGATACCAGGAGGAGGTGGATAGAGGAAGGAGTGTTTGCTTTCCAGTGGTCACAGCTATATGAACTGGGACATTAACATGAAAATCTACATTTTTTTTATGGAACCACCGGGAATTGAACCCGGGATGACTTGGTGATGGGCTAGAACGCTACCACCTGAGCTACGGAGGGGTCAATAGGGTATCGAGACTAGTATTGAACCGTGGATCATATTATACTTGAAATGTCTATGGGTTTCTCAAGCCCGGTATCCGATTACACTTGTCCTTGAAATGGTAGGTGGGTTTTACACTATGTTGAATAACCTTGCCCCTGCTATAAGAGTTCCAGCACAGAGGGTCATGGGGACGGTAGGAGCAATGGCGATCTCGAACAGAGTCATATAACACGATACCTATGGGACTGCGGAATCATGGCAATGGGGATGGCGGGATTGTAATAGGACTACGGAACAGTAGGAACCAAGCATGACGCATGGCCGCTGCCGCACAGGGTCTGATCGCTTTCTCTTTTCTCGAATATAAAAGGGTGTTGAATAAATCTTTGTATATTTTGACTTGACAGAGTCACGGGAAGCGGGGTGAAGAATAACTCAATGACGACTCTCCGTCGGAGAGCTGTACGAAAGATTGGACGTGATCGGACGTTTTCTCAATCGAGCTATAGACAAACACCTCGTTGAATTACATATACCGAGAGATTACCAATTCTGCGGGCCGGGAACCAATCTGAGGAAGAGACTAGCACGAGGGGATCGTGGAATCAATAGATTTGACATGACATGGAGAGAGCATGAGCCTATTCCAAATACAAGTGGGAAAGAGAAGAAGAGCTGTCGAGACACTTGGGAAACATGCATGGTCTCGCATCACATCCAAATTATGCAGTTTCTCAGAGATGCAGGGGTGCCTCACCTGTGATGCACATGTGCTTCTCACACTATGATATTTTGGGGGCCTTGAGATGCAGTGTTGAACCTCGAGTGAGAAACACATGTACATCTGATGCTATTAAGTTTTGGATTCATAAGATGAAATAAATAAATAATAAATAAATTTATTGTCAAAAAACAGTACAAACTGCGTATGACCACGTGGAGGAAAAAAAACTAATTTACTCTCCGGAAGCAAGCAAGGGACCATCCCATCAATTCCGATCAAGGGCCCTAAGGCAGAGGCGGATTCAAAAAATTCAGCAAAAATTCCTAGATAAGATAAAAAGTTAGCTGCGAGTTATAATACTAATAGAATGTCAATATGTTTGTAATTTTAAGCAAAAAATTACATGTAAGTTATTATTGCATTGTTGCATTACAGATATATTTCTTCTGTAGGCTGCGTGATGCAGTAACGCGTCTCAAAAATCCATTTGCTACACGGGATAAGTCTTGTATGTGGCCTGATGAACATTTGTGCGTAAGTCACCGCACTCTATTAATTAATTACTGATATGTCACAAAAAACGATTCTGTAAATTTTGGGAAGAGTAACAAATCTCTAATATATGATTTTTATTTAGTTCAATTATACAAAACCATACTTTTATAATAATTTTATTATTTTAAAAAGCATTTTTGTTCCTTAAAATATTTTGTTAATGTTGTCCTAATTCACCGGTTATGTTGCAAATAATGATAGTCATCCGGAGTAACATTTATTGCTGTTATTGCTGTCTCATGCAATTTTTTAGATCTTTCAAAGGATAAATTAGATCTTAGTAGCTAAAATATAATGAATCAATAAAACAAACAATTATAATGTTTATGTAACATTCAAGATATAAGTTGTGACGAAAACTAAAAATATTATATCTAAAAGGTATAAACCTCACAAAAACAAAAAATTCAATAAAATTTGTCACACTGGATACATCTGAAATGAGTAAAAATTGTTTTTGCCTGCGCAAACTTTCTATCAATTTTATCTGACATTTCTGCATTGCAAGTAGCGCATCTTCTTGGTAGTTTTTCCACATGATGACCTTCCCCAATCCGTGTCTCCTGCGGTTCACTCTTTGTAACTTTAGTGATACCGAATTTTAGTGAATCTTTGTAATTTTAGTGAAATCGCTTACCAGTTCTTCTTCTTCAAACAAACATTCAATGTGATACTTGGTGGGAGAAGAATAATGGCGTAAGCGTTCTGGATCACCTTTAGACTTTGATGGCAGAGGAGGAGGAGGAGGTTCTACTCTTCCTTGCTATAGTCTTCCTTGCTCATCCACGACGTTTCCTCTTGTTTCTTCATCTCTCCTTTTGCCTATAGCCCTTTTCACAGGCTCCTTCTCATGGATATCCACCATTTTACTGCAATCCCCTACCGTGGTAGAGAGATTTTTTATTATCGATCTTATATTTGTTCAAACAATTGTTCACTACAATGCTATTGCGAGCGCATTGTTGATGATTCGTGTAGGTCACATATTTGTTTTGTTTGTTTGTTTTATCAAAATGTTTGCCGATATTTTTTGCGGATGACGTCTTAATTGCGAATCATGTCCTAAAGCATTCGAGAATCCTCAGCTTTCAGATTTCCATATAATTTTCATTTTAGTTTCATGGCATCAGTAAAAGTTAATGCAGCACACGTTCCCCGAAACTCGGAAATGAATGTGTGCGGCCACGTGCAAGAAACAGGTTATACCAATTCATGCTTTTTCGTGGACATAAATACAGGTTGATGTCATGAGTGAGAATTCATTTCGCGTTAGTTCAGAGTGTGTGACTGATCAACAATCGCTATGACAATGAATTTACTTAAGTAATTCGTGTATTAATTCGCGATTCGTGATATGTGATCTTGACCTTTGACTTTGTCATGTGATTGTTTACCTTGACTTTTGATCTCTGACCTTGACCTTGTCCATCGGGGGTGGAACTTCGTAGTATTGTAGTACCCCATAATGGTCGACAATTGTCAAAGTTTTATTACAATAATGTAATACGTATATTCATATATGTATTTTAAAAAGTCTTTCGAAAAGGAACCTAATTTATAGGTAGACAGATCCCCAACTATTGGTGTGGAAGGTATGTTTGCTACCGATTACGCTACCACGCAGTTGATTAAGGGGGTTTAATGTTTAATACGTAAATTAATACGAAAATTTGAGAGGTTCTTGGAATTGCTCTCTTTCTTACTTTGACAATCGATGTTACGGGGTACTACAATCCAACAAAGCCCCACTCCGAAGTCAATTTCCCAAGTCGCGACATCCCCTTGTACGTCCAGTTGCATCCACCGCTCCCATTGCCGTGGTTCCGTAGTCCTGTAACATTTGACACAGGCAAGGTTGTAAGTGGCCGAAAAATGAATTACAAATTTCAAACCGGAAGGATAACATACATACAAATGTTGCAAGTTAAATATAAGCTTGTCTAAACTCACGTGCGTCCGGGCTGCGGAAAACGTATACTAATTTCCACCGTATATCATACATATCCATAATAGAACGTAGCAATTGTAATTAAATTTTCATAATGTGTGTTTTTCGTGGAGTCCATCAGATCGAAAATGGCCCAAACCTAATAAATATGGAACAGAGATACGAAATATTTGAAGATTGTGTAGGAAGAATACGTGTAGTGCGAAAATATTATGAATGAAATAAAAATTAAAAAGTAAGAAAAATGACAATTGACTACATCCACCTCCCCGTGGAGGGGATGGGTGCAGTGCTGTGTCAAAGGAAATACAGTCATGAGAGTGACTAAAAAATTTATTTTTAAGTAAAATATGTTTTCCGTATAATGACATTATTACAAATGCGGTCAAATAAAAATAATGTGGTGTATTTATGGCCTACTTTCTCCGAGTTTCAGGTTTCAATAACTTAATCAGTTACAAGTAGGTAGGTAATGCATTTTTCTTGAAAAAAAACTGTTAAACCAAAATTAGCAAAAAATACATGACAAAAGTTGTCTTTGTAACTGAATCTGTTAATAATTGAGCATTATTTGAAAATATATCAATGTTTGCATTAAATAGAAGAGCCGAAGGATTTTCAAAATGTCAATAATGACCTCAATAAATTCTCCCAAAATAAAAAAAAGCTGACAAATATGGATTAGCTGTAGTTGTTCAATAATGGGGAGCAATAAGCAAAGTTTCGTGTCTAAATATTTTTATGGAAGCAAAATATTTGATACAAAATTGTAAAGTAATTTGTTTACAACTGGGTATTTATGGAATTAATCGAAGGATCAATCCACATAAAACGTTCCAGAATTGAACGCTCGATCAATTTATAAATCACATTTTTCCCGTTGTTTTCCTTATACTTATGGAGTTTAAAACTGATTTTTTTAAATTGATCTGAAACCATTTACGTATGGTGGTCATTTTTTTCTCGTATTTTCGTTCTTCTTAGCATATACACTATCGCTCATATCTCATGAACTATTTATCCTACAAAGATAAAAAATACATTGCAAAGGTCGCATTTCATTGTATACATTTTGTTACGTGTATATTCTTTCCTATTTATTTTACTTCTATGGGAAAAAATCGAAATTGAATATCAAAATCGTGAATTTTCACTTTTTTCTTAAATAAAAAATGAGCGGTACATACGGCTTCGTATTTCTTTCTTATTGCAGATACATATCAGTAACATTACCAAAATAAATATCAATATTCATACATTTAACCTTATTTTTATGAATTTTTGAGAAATGATATTTTACAAATTTTGTCAAGTTTATGCTTCAATATTACCGATGGATTTGATAATACAATTCCGAACATGGTACATCCTACAGTGCTTTACATGAGATTAATGAAATCTAAAACACCATTTTGTGTATTGGGTTGGTAAAAAGTTACTCCACCTCAAATATGAAGAAAAACACATCAAAAGGGAAAAAGGAATTTCTCATACTTCGCAGTTGTATGGTTTTGATTTTGTGATTTCCATGGAATTTTATTCTCAGAATGAAGTTGTTTGAGTTGACAATCGATGGTCTTACATTTTTTCACATTAAAATAATATGGTATATGTCTCATTTACGTCATGTAAAAGATAAACCGAAATGCTCGATCATTTAAAGTGCGAATTTCATAACATGACCATGGTGCGTATCACCTTACTTTGACCCACGATTTTGCTTCATCTGATGCCGTAGAGGACTGTTCATTTCCAATTTCACACCTTTCCAACACGCGTGGGAATCTCAGACCGTATTGAGGTATTGAGTCGAACTGAATCCAGTCATATATCGCAGCAAAATCATACCGGGCATATACCGAGATTTCATGAAAAAGAACGGGCACCCCAGATGGTTAGTAACAGATCGTCCGTTCCGATTATGCGAGGAGACAAATTTCTGTACACCCTCGCCACCGTTCGTGGGAACTGTACTTAAAAAAATTAACGGAAAATTAAATTAACGGAAGCTAATAAAACCGATAATGGATTTAGAAATTAACTTAAATGTTACAAAGTTAAACAAAATAATAAATCGTTAATTAACGAATAATGAATTAACACTCATGTTTAGCTGTGAGTGCAAAATAGTTTATTTATTATGAACATATAATAAGATAGAGTGTCCAATACCACCATCAAGACTCAGAAAAACAATTTTGCTGAAAATGTTAAAATGTGATATTACTTTTTCTCTCTGTCTCAATTGAATGACGATGAGTAACCTTACCAAAATGGGAGAGTACATTCAAAATTGTTAATGGAAATCATACTCAATTTTTACAGGTATTTATTCAGCAGTAAGAAGGAACAACTTTTGCTGAATGAAACCTTTTTATTGTTATATTGCCAATGGCGCTGCAATCGAATAAAACAAATCAACTCACAATACTGAATATTAATTCATTATTCTCATAATCAAATTATTAGTAAATTTTCATTAACTATTCTTATTAAAACACCGAATGTACTTAAATAAACAAATTTTTAGAATAATAATAATAAATTTATTGTCAAAAAACAGTACAAACTGCGTATGACCACGTGGAGGACAATATACTAATTTACTCTCCGGAAGCAAGCAAGGGACCATCCCATCAATTCCGATCAAGGGCCCTAAGGCAGAGTTCATATTATGTTATGTAGGTATATTTGTCATGAAGGGAGTGGGGACTGCGACATGGTTTTATGAATTGTCGTTCAACGCAAAAATTGGAAAATAGAAAGAAAAAAACTCATATCTGCTCACTATATGCTTTTTAAAGGATGATGCTGCACTCTCTGAAATAAAAACTTGTTATGTGACCATTTGCATTTTGTATGGTCAGTTCAGATATACCGAAGTCACAAAACCAAGTTTTCGGACAAATTTGAAAAACAACATATTTTTAAATACAAATTCTGTTACAAGACTATTAAATTACAAAATTTTACCACTGTTTCGTTACAGAACATAATGTACTTCATTTTATGTAAGCGTTAATTTTTCAATTAAAAGTTTCCTATAGGAAATATTGAAGAGAAATTAAAATACGTGGCAAAATTTTTTGTTACCCGGAAAAGGAGGCAAAATCAAGGGTAATCACTGCGGAGGCGTACTTGAATAATTAAAACATTTTCCATGCGTCTACAAGTAATCGGAAAGAAGACTGCTAGTTGGATCTAATTTTCCTGGCGTACAGTTAAATATAAGACAAGGATTTAACTGATAACGAGAAAGTGCGCCACATTGTGTTATGAATTTGGACACGCTTGCATGAGTTTTTAAATATCCATTCATTTTTTTTTCAAGATAAGTTGTATTAGACAGGAAATAGAGATGATGTTTTAATTTAAGAACACTTGGTCAATTTCAGGAGTTAGTTCACATTATTTTTATAAGTAACTAGCCGAGTCCGCGCAAGTTATTTTTATTAGTAACTACCCGAGGCTTTGCTCACGTAAAATTTGTAGTATATCTATAATCTACAACTTTATTCTTTCTCACATACCCATTGATATCCAGTGAGAATGTGATACATTAATGTTGGAGGATTGATAGTATTGGTGTGTATCCTCAATCCCTTTTTTCCACTAATGTAATTGAGAAAATGTTTTTGAAAACACTAGTTTCCCATTTCACACCACTTTACTCCCTTAGGGGAGAATTTTCGTAAAATCCTTTCTTCGCAGACATGCTCGATACTTTTTTGTGGCACGCTCTTCCAATCCCCACCTCTAGGGATATCGTACGCCTCATGTGATCTGTAGAGTATACACTCCTGGTCGTATGCGTGTGTGGCGTTGTGCAGGTGAGCGCCAACGTCTGGAATATATAAGACAGAGACACACAGGGCCAATACCTGGCATCATGGTGTGGGGAGCCATATCTTACAATGGCCGTTCTCCTTTGGTGGTCGTAAATTTTTTTGTGGGGCTTTAGGGCTCGTCAACATCGAGGTCATTAGAGCCCAAGGTGGTGGTCGTAGAGGGAACATTGAACAGTGTATGGTACATCAAAAACATCATTCAACCAGTCATTCTACCGTTCGTGCACCAACAAGGCGATGTCCTTTTCCAGCAGGGAAATGTACATACAGCCCGTGCCACACAACTTGCTCTTCAAGGTGTACGTCAAGTACCCTCGCCAGCACGATCCCCAGATGTTCCCCATTGAGCATGTTTGGGACTGGATGAAACGTCATATTGCGCGCTCTGCAAGACCGGTAGGAAATCTGTCACAAATGAGGCATCAGGTACAAATTGCATGGCAGGCCTTTCCGCAAGACTACATTCGTCACCTCTACAATCGTCTCCATGGGAGAATTGCAGCCTGCATTGCTGCAAAAGGAGGGTACTAGCTCTGACATTTCGCACTCCCTGTCGACTATACTCATATGCGTATGGCTCTGTCTATGTGATCGTTTGTTGTATACGTCCTCGAGAATGTGTCAATAAAATTTCCTTCTGGTGGGTCCACGAATTCTCTGTGTTCTATTTTTAATTTTCCAGTAGGATATAATGTCATTGAAAATTCAATAATTCATCTTTGAATGCACAACAATAATCGACTCAACCCAAATATCGGTTTTCTTATCTTTATCTTTACGTCTCGCCCTTTCCATCACGAGCTCTAAGGATACCAAGCCCCAATGTGATCTCAACTTGAACTCAACGGCATTGGTAGTTTAAATATCTCACCAACCCTAAAATTATGTATCCGATGCACTGTTAAATTTTATACATATCAAAATGAGATTTCAATTATTTTCATTCATAAACCCATTCCCCCCCTAAGGGATGTTAGTGGTGTGACTGTTACATGAGGGCTGACTTCAGACTTACACGATATGGGGATTTCACTATCAACTCTGGTGACGCCAAAAATTATGGACTCCCCACTGGGATCTTTCATGTTCGATAATTTTTTCATGGCATCCCCTTCCCTAGGGGTGCAAAGGTTTATACGGACTGATTGTGGATTTCAGCGTCTACTAATTTCAGCGGTTCCAGAAACTATGATCTCAATACTAATAACAGTCATTTTAGTATATTTTACATTTAATACCCTTCTCATCCTCTCCCCAAAGCAAATATATTCCCTCATAGGAGATGATCGTGGACTTTCACGGCATTGAGAGTGTAACCGCTGTTCTGTGTCTGAAGAATTATGTATTCAATACCAATATTCTTTTATCTGTTCCCGTCCCACCACTACCCCAGGGATATTATCTGCAATGTGAACTGATTGTGAACAAACGTAGCATCTGGGACGCCCTTATCCATCTCAAAAACACCGAAAAGTATGATGTCGAATCTAATATTGATTTTTTTCAATTATTTTTACATGCCACCCTTTACCCACCCCCTTTCTAAGGGTGCTAGGGATGTCTCACACCCACAGTGCATGTTGTCAGATAGTTAGTGTATCATATTTGGTTGAAATTACTCCTGAGTTATGGTTGGATACATACATAAAACATTTCAACCCCCTATATAACCCCTTAGGGTGGATTATTGTAAAATTATTTCTTAGCTGACGTCTACACCCTATAAGGAGCATACCTGTCAAATTTCAAGTTTGTAGGCTTTTGGTATCATAATAATAATAATAATAAATTTATTGTCAAAGAACAGTACAAACTGCGTATGACCACGTGGAGGGAAAAAAACTAATTTACTCTCCGGAAGCAAGCAAGGGACCATCCCATCAATTCCGATCAAGGGCCCTAAGGCAGAGGCNAGTATCCACTGCGATTGTTATCCATTTATGTTCGAGGTTTATATTAGTATTGGTGTGTACCCTCAATCCCTTATTTCCACTGATGAAATTTAAAAAAAACGATTTTAGAAAACAAATTTCCCGTTTCACACATTTATGGGTGAATTTTTCAAAAATTCTTTCTTAACGGACATTTTTGATACTTTTTGTGTCGCGCTCTTCCCAACACCCACCTCTAGAGGCATCTTGCACCTCATGTGGTCTGGAGGGTACATAATGTCATCGGAAATACGATTATTCATCTCAGATTACACAAAAGACCACGGATTCGACCCTAATGTCGGTCTTTTTACGTTATTTTTACATCACGCCCTTTCCTCCGTCATCTCTAAGAATACAGTGTTCCTATGTGATTTCATCTTGAAAATAACAGCATCGGTAATTGAAACATCTCGTTAACCCTAAAACTATGTATCCGATGCATTTCTTATATTTCAATATTAGTTTTCAACTATTTATATCCATAAACCCATATCCATCCCCTACCCAAGGGTGATAGTGGTGTGTTTGTTTCGTGAGAGCTGAGTTCGTACTTACACGATATCGGAATTTCACTATCAACTCAGCGACACCAAAAATTATGGACTCATCACTGGTATTTCATGGCATCCCCTTCCCTAGAGGTACTGGAGTTTATACGGCCTGATTGTCAACTTTGACGTCTTCGAGAATGTCACTACTAATTTCAGCGGCTCCGAACACTATGATCTCAATACTAATATCAGTCATTTTCGATTATTTTTACCTGCCTCTCATTCCCACCCCTACCCCATGGGTGCTAGGTGTACATTATCTCTAATGTGGTCTGGTTGTGAACTTACGACGCGTTGAAGGCATCCTTATTTTACTAAACAGTGAACTATGGTTCCAATTATAATATGATTTTTTCATTATTCTTACATGTCATTCCCCTCTCACCCCCTCCATAGGGATGCCAGGAATGTCTTACCCCCATAGTGTTTGTTGTCATATAGTCAGTTATCTATGTATGAAGTTTGGTTGAAATTGTTCCAGACACTCTAGAGTTATGGGGGGATATATACATAAAACATTCCAACCCCTACTTCACCCCTTTAGGTATAGATTTTCATAAAATCGTTTCTTAGCGGATGTCTGTTCCCTAAAATGAACCTACCTGCCAAATTTCAAGTTTGTAGACTTTATAGTTTCTGAGATTTCGTGTTTAGTCAGTGAGTGGTATTTCGCTTTTATATATGTATAGCGCTTTTATATATAATTTATATACATTTTTGGTACAGTGTAATATATTCCATACACATTTTGATTTGTTTATAATACGCCGTCCTTGTATAACAACCACTTAAGCTTTGGTACATTCATTCCAATATTCGTTTATTTAGCCCGTTTAATTAAAGAGTATTGTCCACAAATGAAAACAAATAGTTTCTAACAGAGATGTGTCACTTCTTTCAGTTCAAGAACTTCATTTCATATTCATGTAACAAACTAGTTAAGAGTTTGAGAAAAATAAAAATCTGATGACTTAATTAAATAATCACCATTTTATGCATATCGAAATTGTTATATTTTCGTGTATTTTTCTTGCTTTATTTTCTCCATAAATTTTATTACTACTACGAAGAAAAAAATGTTAGTTATAATTATTAATTATTGCTCAAGAGTGTTACGTGTTTTGAAAATGCTGTGTGAAAAAAAGGTTTAGATAAAAATACAAGCTGTTAAAACAAAAAATACGTCATTTGCTTTTGAAATTAAAAGAATTTTTGATGGACGACAAAATAATTTATAAACCAAAGAGAATTCTTGAAACGTTCATAATTCCAACACAATTTTAAGAGCTAGAGAAACATAATATTAGTTTTAGAAAGTGACATTTAAAAAATATCCGTCCCTCCTGGAATATGGAGAGTATTTTACATCCCCAAGGTAGGCAAATCAAAGTAATCCCTCTCCAGCACTCAACTCAGACTATGCCATTGGATGGTGTGAGGGAATCTTCTTGGATGGGAGGAAACCGGAAATTCTGATGGGGAATTTACGTAATGAGTCTTGTATTTAGAGACACCCCTGCTTCTTAGATTGTGAAGTGAACACATGACAGTAGGAACCCACACATTTCCACTCTAGGAAAACATTGCTTACTTAATTGAAACGAGGAAATCCGATACTCGACAATTTCGGAAAATCCCATATTCAAATGCAATGTTACGGAACACTGTAGGAAAGTGTTGGAGGAAATTATGTTAATCCCACGGATATAAATGAGGAAGCTCTGCATTTTCACTTGAAAGTAACACAGAGTTTCTCTCCATTTGGCTGATTGTGTACTGAATTGTGAACAACGAATAAGAAATATTTTTAAAATATTTAAATATAAAAGATGCCGTTGTGATCACACCAAATACGAGCTGAAATTGCCCGTCGTTACCTGCGCATTAAATTGGTCTCCTTCTGGATGTTCTACAGCATTCACGAAGTTCCATAGATGTAATATCGTATAAATGCCAATACAAATACACAAACTTATTTGTCGTGAATAACTGAATAAATTCAATTACACGGATTTCACAGAATGTAGAGAAATTTCACAATGGGATATTAATATAAAATTTTTAAAGTTGAATTAACATTTCTAACAATATCCAGAAATAAATTTTTCGTTCAGTTTTGTGCAAACAATCATATTTTATCTTTACTCTCTTTCGTTTTAATGATATTCATCTTCGTTACACGTATGAAAGAAAGAAAGAAGTTTAACTATTTGTTTATTACCTTAATGAAAATTATTCATATAATTTTGAATGAAGAATAAAATATCGAATAACGGATGACACCAGAGGATACTCAAAAACATTCATGAAATACAACAAAAATTATAATTTAGCACCCTTATTTTTTAATCAGCAAAATTTTCATTGAGGAAAGGTAGGTAAAATTACTAGTACTTTACACTTTCGACTTTCGATTGTTGGCGATTGTTTTGATGGAAAACAAACAGTAATTGATTTCAAAACTAACAATAGCTTTAAAATAACGTGAGAATTTCCATTCCTAAGTTGCGGGTAAAAATTTTAAAATTATGCACTTTCTCATCTCGACCGATTTTCATAATTTCACCAAGTTTCATGAAGTCTGGTTCCATTAAGTTCCATCTGGTAAAAGACTATCAAGCGGGGTAAACTGAGACCCCAAATCAATTTTTTCGATTATTTTTATGTGTAAACAGCATCTGTGACTATTGATACTTCTCAATATTGTGAAATTTATTTACGTCATTATGGTGTGTTGGTTGCTTAACAGGTTCATTTCTAGGGTGATCTTAATTCAATTCAGTCGCGGTCATTGTTGACCCCACATGGTAGTTTTTATTGATCAAAATGTTTGAAAATATTTTTACAAAATGTACTAAGTTTATAATTTTCTCGAAGCACATTGTTACTTATTGCTTTCATTATTCTTTATAAATTAATTTCTTCTTGGGGTCAAGGACGACTCCGCTTTGTAGATGGTGTTGGTCTCAGAGCTTGGAATTCTGAATGCCAGAGAGCTACCGCAATGCACCTCCACTCAATAAAAATTTTCATGAATTTTAATTAAACAGTTGCACAGATAGTTATTTTCAAAATTTAGCTATTCATTGAATTACACGCATTTAAATAGAATTTTCAAGCACTCATTTAAAGGCTGTTCAATGCATAAATTCAATAACAATATATTTATTGGAAGCAAAAATTTATTTGTTTTATGGCGGCATTGTCATTCAGTGAAAAGACTTTGCTGAGGATGAGTTCAATATCCTAAATTAACCCATTAAATTAGACAAATTCCTGTGATATCACGACCAAAAACTTTGTGTAAGAAGCGTTTTAGAGTTCTTTACCTTCATTCTTAAGTAATTAATGCAGCGTATCCCAATTGAACCAACACAATTAATGGGTTTCATAATAATAAATAATGAGAGGGTTTGGTGGTATGTATCTACGCATCCCTTTCAGTATATTTTTGTTATAATAATAATAATTATTATTATTCATTTGTGCCTTGGTACAATATTTTATTTCTGAACGAAAGAAGCATATAAAAGAACCTTAAACCTTTCGGTAGGAATGTTCTTCTCCATCCCTTTCGAAATTTACGTTGATCACTGCCTTTTGATTGTTTACTCGTTCCCTGGTGTTCTTTTTCAAAGCTAATTATACTAATAAATCACTATTGTCAAGAAGCAGTTACAAATTGCGCATGACTGTGAGAGGGAAGTCAATTAACTAATTTACTCAAACACTGCAGTGATCTTAAATGATCATGAGTGACAAATGGTACATAACATTTTCAAACATGATTCATCGTTATGTAACTGATATTTAAAGAACCTTTGTGTGTGTGTGTGTGTGTGTTGGTGAGTCACGAGGAATAGTATAGGCAAACAAGGAAGTATTACGCATCTTGTAAAATCATACTCCAGGGGGGGAAATAAACAGGAAAACTGAAAATTCTCTTACTCTACAAAACATTTGCCAGAACGTAAAATAATGACCTCTTATAAGCTCTTCGTCACTTGTTAGACACATATTACGCTGCACTTTGGGAGATAGACATTAGAACAAAATGTGTTGCATTGATACCAGATTTTGCTGGTAACACTTTCGGTGATTTGAAGTACAATACGTCAAGATCAACTGTTTTCTGAGAGACTTATTGCGCCCGAAGCACAAGATTAGCAGGACTTTAAGTATATTGCATGGAAGTACCAATATTATCCTGCCAAGTTTCAGAATTCCGAGAGTTTTTCTCTCGTTTCTTCTTATTTTACTGGGTTAAATATGTACGCTGAGAAATTGATGAGGACGTTGATGTTACAATTATAAGATTTTTGTACATCTTGAGTAAATTAATTAATTGCCCCCCCCCACGGTCATGCACAGTTTGTAACTGCCTTTTTGACAGTAAAATTATATTTTATTATAAAGTATTTATTTAAAAAAGAACACACGAAACGTGAAAACCCCACTTACTTTCAGTGAATAAACAAGCAAAAGGTAGTAATCAACGTAAATTTCGAAAGGGATGGAGAAGAACATTCCCACCAAAAACAAACAAAATTTAGGATAGGGTATCATGTAGAGGTTCGAGATACCGCAGTTGGCCACGATCCGATGACGAATGAATAGTGAGTAGGAAGAAGTCGTCCGAAAATAATCTTTAATTCTTTTTCTAAACTTCATATAGCTGTCATTTTTAACTTAAAAATTTTTTGACGATTTTTAACCGTTTTTCACCAGGAAAAGATTCACTGTCCACTCAGTTGGCACGGCGAAACTCACTGATCCGTCTATACCTCAAGATCTGGAAATATGGTGTTCAGTTTGACGACCTCTAATGATGGTCCACCTTTGTGTAGGTAAACTACTGAAGATAGTTAAAATTTTATGACTTGAAAATCGTCCTTCATCATCCATTTTGGACTACCTTACAATATTTGTTTTTAAAACGCAACTCTCATTAGCGATAAACGAAACAACGTTGCAACCATAAATCACACAGAAACGTCATTCACTTTACCTACCATCATTTATTTGAGTCACTCTCTTTGCTTGTGTCTGGCGAGGACATGACGTGTAAAAGCAGAAGTGGGTCTTACCTCGGGGAGAAGTCTTCGCTGCGGCTGTGGCTGCGGCTGCCGCTGCGGCTGCTGCACGTGCGTGGAGACGGTGAGCAGCGCAATGCCTCTCAAGGCTCGCGTTCAACGCGCAAGGATGAGCGGTTTCGCGTCCAGTGGCACTCTCTAGGGAGAAGCAGAAGAAGTGATAGCTTCGTCCTTGGTCATTTTGTCTCCAGGCATTCGTCAGCACCTGCCGCTAAAAACGGCGATTAACAAACTTCCGCGTGGACGTGAAGTTCGGACTTCAAACAAAATTGTCATAATGTAGTACAGGTTGCCGGAGACAATATTAATGAGGAAACCTTAGTGGATACCAAATACGCGAAATTATGGATGTTGAAAAAATATCGATGTATCGTATGAACGGTATTTTTCTTTGGATATAGCGATATTTTTGAAAGATATATTTTTTAGCGATATATCGATATTAAAATTCCAATATCGACCTACGATTTTTTTTTTGTAATTTTGATGTTTTAGATATTTTAATTGTTATATTATTTTAAAGAATATTAATAATATTACATTTAAAAGCGGTGTAACAGATAAAACTCTGGAACCGAGTGAGATTGAAATCTTACTTGACTCGCTTAGTTACAATTGAATTAACGTGAGAAAGTTATTGGAATATCGCCAGGGAGGCGTGAGAAGTGCATGTGTTGACTCACTCGCAGGCAGGTGATCCCGTCATCCCCAGTTGTCGAGGTCATCGCAACCTTCTGATTGGGTTAAAGCAGTGACAGCAAAAACTCTGATTGGGTTAAAGCACCGCGACGTTCTTGACTGCCGAAAGGTCTACCATGGTTGAAATACGTTTTTGTTTGTAAAGTGTTAATTCTTAGCTTTTTACTTTCTCATATATGTAGTGTATAGAAAGTATTGTAATGGTGAAAAACTTCGAAAACGAGATTTTTGCAGATATATCCGTTTTGGAGACCCCTGATTCCGAAAAAGTTGTCTTTGGCTGGACATCCGTCCGGTTCGTCCGTCTGTGCGCAGCATTCCTGACCGAACGGAAAAATATTTTGTTTTCATTTTTCGTATTTAGGGTAGAATTTACTTCTGACATATGCACGTGCTTTCAATTTTCTTTTTACTGGAACACAAAGGGCACGACGTGAAAGTCAAAGTACATTTTTGAATAGATTTAAATGATTTTGCTTAATATTTTTCTACGTCAAGTATAATTAGTATGCATTACATTCGCATTAGCGGTATTTCGCTCGAAAGTTTGGTATACACGCAGTAAAATAATTTCTGTCTGTTGCACTTACATATTAATTTACGGTTTCAAGAAGATTGAATAATATTTAGTATATATATAACTAAATGAGAATATACATGAAGTGTATTAATAATTCTGTGTAAAATGTATTACAATCTATAAAAAAAGTAAATGAAAAAAAAAATGACGCAGGGGCCTAATCCCTAATTGCGCGCCAGGGCAGCTGACCGGCGTGGTGCGGCTACGGAGCGTGTGCCGACGCATTAGTTGAGTTACGCCCGCACAGCAGGGTCACTAGCTCTGTGCCCTGTGTGGTTGTATAATATTTAGCAGAGTACATAAACCAAGCAATCGTAGAATACACTTTTCGTAAACTGAAATGAAAGATATAATAATGATAGAATACATAGGAGGACAGCAAACTCACTGCAGAAGAGGAAATACATCAATTTCCATCAACAACGAAATTACTCTTTCATAACATTTTTACAATATTTTTGTCACTCAATAATTTAATTAAATTTAAATCAATTAATTAAATTTAAACAATTAAATTAAATTTAAATAATTTAATTAAATTTAAATAATTTAATTAAATTTAAATAATTTAATTAAATTTAAATAATTTAATTAAATTTAAATAATTTAATTAAAT
>NNCF01126491.1:49439-88244 GCA_002313205.1 Laupala kohalensis
TATTATCGAACTATCGATTATTCTGAGTATAGTGTTTAAAAATCATAAGAATTGAAATAAAACTAAATTCACGATGTACTGTTACAATAAACACGCTCCTAGACCAAGTCTAGAGAACCTGTATAAGAAATCCACCTCTACACGAAGAAACCCAGAGCAAAACCCGGGCAAGGATGGGGCTACAGAATTAATGTACACAACCGTGCCAAAGTTGAGTACACATAAAACTAAATCAATATGAGTCATAAGACAACACAATCATATCAGAAAATGGTTTTTTTTAAATTGATATAAGTTATTTAAAGCGTACTACAGCAATGGTGTGATAAAGTACAAGACGGATTTAACTTTTATTAAAATAAATAAATTCATTTACATTGTAAAAGCACTGGTGCAGGAGGTAGTTTCTAACCGCGGATTTGAAGAGATTCAATTTCATAATATCTTTTATATTCTTGGACAGGGAATTATATAGAACTATTCCCGATTCCCGATTCTACTCTTTTTGGCAAAGAGTGTTGGACACTCTAGGACGATGAATATTATTACTATTGCGAGTATTGTGATCGTAAACGAGACTGTACCGCATGAGGCAAGGGTGGCACTTCACTAATTCGGTCTAAGCAAACACGACCGTTTCATAAATATAAATGGAAGAGTTAAGAAATTTAATTCCTTGAATAAAGTTTTACAAGAGTTTCGGGGGTGAGATTTACAAATTATCCGAACTCTCCTCTTCTGAATTCTGAAAGTTTGAATACTCTGACCGGAATTGCCCCAGAAGGTAATGCCATAACGCAAATGGGAGTAAACGTTTGCAAAATAAACGCAAAATAAACCAAGTAAGTGGCTTTGTTTCTGAAAGACAACGCTGAAGGTTTTTGTTTCTAGTATAGGATATTTCGACCTGTCTTTTAAATAAGAAGTTAGCCATTGATATGGAAGTCCACGAATGCCTAAAGAATGCAATTGGAAAGGAGAATTTCGTGATCCATGACACCGAATGCTTTGGATAAGTCAAGAAAAACACCCTGAGGATTTTCTCCACGGTCAAGAGATGTGATGTGGAAAAATCGTTTAAGAAGGAAAATATGGCGCTTGTGCTGGAAAAAATTTCCTAAAACCTGTTGATTTTCAGAGAGAATCTTATTTTTTGATAAAAAAATTGGAAATTGTTAACATCTTTCCATGTTTCTTCGCGCAAAATAATTCATAAACATAAATTAATTTGCGACATTAAACTCTCTTGAAAACTTGTAAGGATTTTAAGTGGTTTTAGTTTAGTTTAATAATCAATACTTGAGCAAGGTGATCACTGTATCCGGCGATAAACACTGCAGAAAAATACGAGATTCCATTGTTGACGATAATTTGATCTAGCAATGTCTGAGATGAACCGGAGAGACGAGTGGAGTCGTTTATCGTAGTAATAATGTTGAAGGAGTCTATAAGATTCTTGAATCGATTAACTGGTGAATGTGGAGAGTCGGATGTACTCAGGAAATTGATTTTGAAATCGCCACATATAACGATAATTTTGTAGATTTATGTGTGATATGTTTTAAAACAATTTCGAAGTTCCGAAAAAATATGTCAAGATCTGATTGAGAAGGTCTATAAAAACACAAAACAACAATACCGGTGTCGGTCAGAAAAACTGCAGAAAATTCGGACACACTATCTACGCAGAAGTTCTCGTAGTGGAGAAGATAAAGTATCATTACGAACGTAGATACATGTACCTGTGTGGGGATGTTTTCCTTTAAAAAATTGCAGACAGTAAGAACTTGCTAAATAATAATTAGAAATAGCAGTATCGTTGATGTTCTTAGTTAAATACCAATGCTCTGTGAGGCATAGCAAATCGAATCGACATTCGTGTACCAGAATTTCAATGTCTGTCAATTTGTTTGAAAGGGATTGGACATTATGATGAAATATAATTATTTTATTTTCCAAAGAGTTTGTGACTCACGAGACATGGAATCGACGTTAGATTGTGGAGAGGAATTTGAATTTGGTACAGCTTCTAGTTCCGGATCAAGCCCGCACACTGTACCCGAACGCGATTGTCACCTTCGAGTACCACACCGTACTCCTGAGAGCAAGTTGTAACTGTGCATGGGGGCGGGAGGAGATGTCGATGGAGGAATAGCTGAGGACGTGGAAGATGAGAACTCAGTAGTTGAAAGAACGGGTTCAGGAGAAGAAATGGGTGTGGAGATAGGAAGAGGAGATGGTGATGAGTTGGGAGCAGAGGGAGGTGGAGATGAGGTAGGTGCAGGTGTAGGTGTAGGAGTTGGAAAGGGGCAGATGGATGATGTGATGTCAGTTGTGAAGCTAGGACAGAACCGAAGTGATGTTTCCCAGACTGTCTCAGATGTAAACCGTGCTGGGTAAAGTCCTTGGCAGTCAGGTGTGGTTGCAATTATAAAATGTGATTTTTGTGTCTGCCGTATGATGTTTTAGGAAGATGTTTGCCAGGTTAATTTCGTGGTTTATTTGTGGAACGTTGAAGCGTGGAGGCAGGCTACAGAGTATTATATTCGTGTGTTGAGAGGTCATTTTTAATTTTTGTAGATGTTCAGACGCGTTGAAATGACCACCCAAGTTAACATCGCTCAGCCCACCTATGATGATTACTGTGTCCCACTCTGAGTTTTTAGTGTAGGTGTCCAGTTCTCGAATAACTTCAGCCAAACGAGCGTTTGGCTTAAAGAAACCGGAGACTGAGAACTTGCTAGGAAGCAATCCACGCAAAATGGAGGACATCTGACGACCGTTCGAATCAGCTAATATGAGCACGTTTGATTTCTGCGTGGAAGTGTTTGTTTCATCTCTTGGTAGCACTACCTTACGTGGGTTTGAGCGGCTGTGTTTACCAGTGCGTAGTTTGTGAACAGGATTGGGTACTGGACGGGAGGGGATGAAACGAGTAGGTAAGGGAGGAATCAGGGACTTGTCACATAACACACTAAACCTATTGTGAATGAAGAGATAGGGTGGTGCATGTGTCGTTGGTCTTACCGGGTAATAGCAGTTGCAACGCCGGCGAGAATTCCTGACTGTAGTCCAACCGGCGATTGTTTTCTTATTGACATCTTCCAGCGCACTGATCCGTCTTTTTGATTGGATAAGCATCGATCCACGCCTGCACCATGTTGGCGCTCATCGTGGATGGTCTCACGGTTTTTTGGTAACACGGCCTTTTAGAACAAAAAAGTGAGCTCCATGTCCGCCGGAAACCGGCGACTTAGGTACTCTTATCTGGTTGAGTAATATAAAGGGATTATAACGGATAGAGGAAGTAAGATGAGTCACTGAAAATTTGAAGAAGGGAAGAATGAATTATTATTGACAGACGAGAAATTTTGGAAGATTAGAACTTATGAACAGATAGTTTGAGGATATCTGAAGGGAATTTTCGGCGTGAGGAAGGATTGACTTGGGGTGCTAGATGACGTGAGTATTTTCTGAAAGTGTTGTGAGGGGAGGGGTCGTGGAATGCCTTCCGGGTGTGTTTCCGGGCATGATAGAAAATAAATTTATTTATTAGATCCAATTTAGAGAAAGAACGGTTATAAGAGTTAGAAGTGAGTTAAGACGGTCGTACAGCCATTCGCAGGAACCGGTTCTCGATGATGTGAAGGTGGAGATGGTAAGGTCTGGAAGCAGTTGCCCATGTTTCGCAGGTGTAAAGCGCAAAGCTGCGAATACAAGCTTTGTAAATAAGGAGTTTCATTTTGAGCCGGATTCTGCGATTGGTAAAGATCGGAGATAGATGGGCAAGCGTGCTATTCATTTTGGAGTGGATAGTTCTTTCCAGCAGAGTTTCCTGTCCATCGTGCCCGAAGGTACTGGAAACTTGTGAACCAGGCCACAGTGGTGTCTTTGACCTTGAGCGACGGCAGGTTTTGGAAGGCTTTGCCGGTCAGATGTTTGCCAGTGAAGATTATTGCTTGGCACTTGTAGGGGTTCAAGGTGAGCCCATTAGAGGAACTCCAAGTTTCCAGGCGAGAGGTAGAAGATTGGATGTTAGAAATAGCGAGAGGTAGATTGAATGCACGTGCCGCATACACGATGGTAACAGCGTAATGAAATTCGGAAACATGCCGAGGGTCAAGAAGACCGTAAAGAAAGAGAAAGAACAGAGTGGGTGCCTAGACACTACCCTGCGGAACCTCAGCGCAGATGGGCCGGATGGAGGAGAGGGAACGTTGGTAACGAACGTGAAAGGTTCGCTCGGAAAGGTAACTGCGCAGGATGTGGTGAAAAACAGGAGGGACTAAGGAATTGGTTTTGTGAAGGAGTAGATCATGATGGATAGTGTCAAAGGCGAAAGAAAAGTCAAAGAAGATGGCAGGAATGTCAATTCTTCGAGAAAGGATGGGCGCTAGTTCTTGCGCCAGTCGCAACGTCTGCAAAGCTGCAGACTTGTTGCGCCGGAATCCGAACTGGGTGGGACGAATAGCATGAGATGATTCGAGGAGAAGAGTAAGTTTGGTGAGGACAAGGTGCTCGAAGAGTTTGCCAATAAGAGAAAGAAGGCTGTTGGGACGATAGTTGTTAGGGTCCCGAAGATTTTTCCCCGGCTTGGGTATAAGAACGATAGGTGCATGTTTCCATGAAAGAGGAAAGTAACCGAGAGACAGACAAGAGTTGAATATATTAGTTAGGAGGAGGACAGCGTTGTGAGGAAGATGGCGAAGATAGACACCACGGAGCTTGTCGGAACCACCACCTTCTTGGTGTTGACGCGCTTCAGTGCTGCCTTCACCTCCCAGACTTCTAAGGTCCACTTATCGTCTTGGGTGATGGGAGAAAAATGAAACAGAAGGGTGGTCAAGGGAGAGGAATTGGGCATAATGATGGGAGGCGGGAAGCTGGTTTCTAGGATATCGCCGAAGATTTCTACTTTTCTGGCCGGGTCCTAAGTGGGAGTGGGCGTGCCAGGAATGAGGAGAGGGGTGATGGCAATGGAAGGGTGTCGGAGGGTCCTCTGAATTTTCCACACGTCGTCGGAAGAGGATACGTTGGCCCGGGCAAGGTAGACTTGCCATTGCTGGCCATGGAATTCACGGAGTCTGTCACGTAATGTTCGTCTCGTGTGGAGAAAATGAGCCTTGTCAGCAGGATCCCTCGTGCGGTAGAATTGCCGTTGTGCACGGCGACGTTCCCCTACCAAAGCAAGAATGTCTGGGAGAGTGTCAGGGTGAGAGGCAGTGGTAGGTGGAATGGTGCTGTATTGTCGGAAGCTAGTCAGTATGTGGTTCGTAACGTGCGAGATAACATGGTCAATGTCGTCGGGTGAGGTGAGTAGGAGATGGGAATCCACCTTCCGGTTAAGCCGGGAGGTGTACCCTCTCCAGTCTGTCTTGATGGTCGGGGCAAGTTTGAAATCGTGAAGGAAGGGACCTAGGTAGGTGGAGAACACTATGGGGAGATGGTCCGGGGCTAGCTCGAACCGGGGGTTTGGAGTGGTGATCTGGATATTGACGGAGTGAAAGACAATGTCGAGAATGTC
This sequence comes from Laupala kohalensis, assembly GCA_002313205.1. Classification (NCBI taxonomy): domain Eukaryota; kingdom Metazoa; phylum Arthropoda; class Insecta; order Orthoptera; family Trigonidiidae; genus Laupala; species Laupala kohalensis. The sequence goes on from NNCF01126491.1 coordinate 54,964, forward strand.
GTGGGGAACGTTGCCAACTAGATGGGTAGGCCCAGAGGGAGGAGGGAGGATGAGATTGGGATGTTGTGCAAGGTAGGCAGCAAGATTCCTACCACCGGAATTACAATCTGTGCAACTCTATTCGGTATGTTCGCAGTTGAGATCTCCGGCGATGACGATGCAGTTACAGAGGCTCCGGAGAGAGTCAAGATCCGCACTGTCGAGAGTCTTTTTAGGCCTCGGGTACGCTGAAATCAGAATGACTGGGCCCCTTGGAGTGCCAAATTTCAAGACCGTAGCTTCAAAAGAAGTAAGAGGAGTTGGAAGACGAGTATGAGGAATTCAGTTACGAATAGCGATGACTGTACCGCCGCGGGGGTTAAGGTTTGGTTTAGAGTAAGGTCTATCATCACGATAAATGTGATAGCCAGGAAGAGAAAAAGCAAGTGAGGGAGTAAGCCATGTCTCCTGAAGGAGAAGGACATGGATAGAGAAGTTAGAGAGAAATTGCCGGATTACAGCGGTCTTCCAGATGGAGATGCCGTGGCAGTTCCACGACACAAAAGAGAGAGTCATTTAGAAGATAGCAGACAGAGCTTCTAAGGCAGTATGTGCCTTGGGGAGGAACGGGTCAGGGGCGGATAGTATAGGAAGAACTTTTTTAACTGCGTGAAGAATAGCATGCAGATCAAACTGTTGCAAGAGTGAGAACAGTTCAGATAGGGTCTGTATGTCCCCAGGGGTGATCCCACCGAACAAGGAGGAAGCCGATGCAGTAGAAGACGTATGAGGAGATGGAAGAAGAGAGCCCTGGACAATGTCAGCAAAGGACACCGACATTGACCTTGAAGATGCTGTAACCGCAGTGGGGAGTGCTGTGGCATTGGCCCTGCGTGTTACCTGAGCCGACTCACGCTGTTCTCGAGCTCGAGTAAGTGGCTCCGTTTGACGTTGCTTGAGCGGAAGAAATGCCGGGCAGCTAGACCATGAGGCGCAGTGGTCACCGGCGCAGATATTACAGGTCAGCTTGGTTGACCGAGGTGTGCAGTTGGCCAAGCTATGGGGACCCTCACAGTGTAAGCATATCACATCCCGCCAGCAATGGTTGCGTGTGTGGCCTCATGCCTGGCATCTGGAGCAATGGGCAATCCATTCGTGCCGGTTACACTCGCTAAGTGAGACGCTAACATTACCCAGATATCGAACATTATTTTATAGGTCTGAACAGTTGTGTGTTCGATTTCCACCACGTAGAGACCGAGGTGTAAACGACCTTTCTCCCCATTCTTCTTCTGTAGCTCAGTGAGGTGAAATACCTTCACCACCTGGCTTTCAATGTCATCGCGAAGTGACTCGAGGTCTTCATTTGGCTGAAGGCCTCGAATCACCAAGTGGTGGCGCCTTTCCTGAACGACCCGATGAAAAAAGAAGGAAATGTTGGGGTCCGCACTCTGGAGAACCCCCAATTGACCGACAGCCGCTTGGTGGCCAGGTGCATTATAAAGTGCTGACGTGTGTTGCGGTCTGTCAGTCGAGATTTGGAAACTGACTGCAGAACACGCAGCAGCTCCTGGGTGTCAACAACGTTTTCGATATAGATGTGCCTCCTCTGAGACCATTACCTAAAATGGCTTTGAAGGAGGACGGTGTGGTAGTGGTAGTAGCTGGGGAGGGAGATGGATGGGGGAAGAGAGCAGCACTCCCTGCATTTCCTGTCGTCCCTATATTACTCCTATCCTTACTGTCAACCGACGCGGTGGTAGAGGTTGAATCTACTTTATTTTGACCGTTCTCATCATTGGTGTCCCTAGCCGATAGTGGGGGCGTTATTGGCGCAAACCGATTCGCTAACGTCAGGAGCCTCCTTTCCTGGGACGGTTTCGGCCGAAAGATCTTTTTGGTCGGAGTGTATCCGTCCTCACACTCCATTGTCGCATTATCATGCGGTCGGCCAGCTGGAATGACCCTGGTCACACATTTTATTACAGTAGAAGAACCGACATCACCGGACTTACCTGGAAGGTCCAGGAAACCGGGTCTCGTCAGCGCGTCTGCAGTGCTGGTATTCGCATCGATGTTCACTGATGCCCCAGTAGGAGGTACCGCGGAGACGGGTAGCATATTTGACGAAGCAGCAGCAGCGTCCATCAAGGAAGAAGCCGGCACTGATGTCATCCTGGAGGCGGGGCGATGTTTCATTCTGGTTCACCGAGACGAGGAAAGTCACTTCTCGGCGACGGAGTCAGCGGACGACACAAAAAGTCCACCCGAAGATGTCGACGGAGTAGATGCTTTCTCCGACGGGCCCCGGAGAAAGCCCTCAAGAATGTTCGGATCAATTGTGTTAAATTTGGAAATTCAAATAAATTTAAAGAAATTCGAGAGAAGAAATTTCGATCGGTAAGATCAAAGCAACTACTTCATCATAAGATGAAGTAGTCAAGACAAAAAACAATAAGAAGGATGCAACCCGCACGACACGGGTTACCTCGTCCACGGGTTGCAGTGAAAACTGCAACAACGCACAAGTCCTCTCCCGGAGGTTTGAACCGCGCGCCACAGGACCACGTAGTCCAAGAGCAAACAAACGTCGAAAGACCGAACGCCACTCAATAGACGAAAAACGCGGGAAACGCGGAGCGCACCGGCACACGTCCGTCCACCACGACGGCCGAACTCGGAATACTGATCCGTTTGTCAATATAATGTACCAAGTCATTGTACGCCTTCTGAAGATCAGCTTTGAATGAGTTGAGGAGTGCGATAGTGTCCATTGTTGTGAGTTAGTTAGCAACTTAACGACAAAAGCTAATGAGAATACACGAAAACTGACTACTAAGACAGAATGAAGTATGTTAGTATCATAATATATTTATTACTTCGGAAGTTACAAATGAGATATTAAATAAAAAAATAAATATGCAAACAAACTGACGACAAAAATTATTGAAATAATTATTTAGGGCGACCACTGGAGATTAATTAATTCGACAATAACTACTCCATATTATGGTAAATGTAAATAAATACGAAAGAATGAAGAAAAACGTATTGTAAAATGATGTAATCATTCTTTGAAATTATGACCACGAAAACTTGAGTGCAACAATGTGGCAGGGTTTAAATAAGTAAACAAACAAACCTTAAAATAAAATGACAGAAATAATAATTTACGACGAAACTGCATATAAATTAATTCGACAATAACTAAGGTAATATTATGTTAGAGTGTAATGAATAACTACAAAATGAATCACGAAAACAAACGGTTGGAATAATTCTATTTACGACGACGAAAATTGAGCAGTGCAACAATAGAGAACGTTATTTATAAGTTAATAATTATGTAATAGTATATGCACCAGAAAATCTAAATACACCAAAATAATATTAATGCACCAAGAAGTGAAATTTATCATTCCGTTTGTACTTACGTAAACTTTATCACACCTTGAAGGTGTGTGTTGGCAGGCAGCTGTCCACGCCTTCACCGTAATGGTGCCCATCGTGGATGGTCTCATGGGTAATTGGTGTACAATGCTTCCTGCAACAATTTTTGGAGTGCCATGTCCGCCGGAAACCGGCGACTTAGGCACTCATTAGGTTTAAGACGGGATGGGAAGAAGAGAAAAAAAATGATAGGAAGGTTAGGTATAGTTTGTAGATGCAGGTGAAGTATTAAAGTTGAGAATAAAGGAAGAAAAAGGTTGTTAGGGGTAAAAAGTGTGATAGGAGAGTTAAAGAATATCTGAAGGGTATTTACGCGTTGCCGCAGGATTGACCCTGCGATCGAGATGGCGGGAGAATTTTTAAAAATAGTTTTCCGGGGAGGGATCGTGGAATGCCATACGGATGTGTTTCTGAGCTTGAAGGAAAATAATTTTTGTAATGGGTTCAAGTTTTGAAATATCTCTCAGATGTGAGTTGCGAGTGCCCAATGGCGGTCGTACAGCCATCTGCAGGATCCGGTTCTCGATGACGTGAAGGCGATGATGGTTTGGCCTAGAAGTGGTGGCCCAGGTTTCACAGGCGTAGAGCGCAAGACTGCGAACACACGCTTTATAGATACGTAGTTTCACCTGGAACCGGATCTTGCGATTTCTGAAAATGGGGGAAAGACGAGCGAGCGTGCTGTTCATTTTAGAAGAGACAGATATTTGCATGTGCTTGCCAGCGAAGTTTCCTGTCCATCGTGATCCCAAGTTACTTGACACTTGTGGACCAGTCCACAGTGGTGTCCTTGACCTTGAGCTATGGCAGGTTTTGGAAAGGTTGGCTGGAAGGGCAGCCGAAAGTGAAGATAATTGCCTGGCACTTGGAGGGGTTCAAGGTGAGCCCATTGGAGGTACTCCAAGTTCCCAGGCGGGAAAAAGCAGATTGAAGATAAGTGATAGCCCCAAGGGTCAACTACCCTTCAATAGGCCATCAGTCTACTACTTCCGACCCGCAGCCAGTAAAGAGACTCCCTCCTGTAAACTCTCTGATAACACCGAAGCGTTATGTAAGAGGCGCACAGCCTACCAATACAGATAAATACTCAGCAACACCCCTCAGGCATGTCTGAACCGAGTTGCTTCTCTCTAATGCACTCCGACCCGCAGCCGGACAGTGTCATTCTCCCAGGGAACTAGCATAAAACTCGCTTCACACGATGCATTTCACAATCCATTCTAGCATGATTTTTGCTTCTAATGTTCTTTGATGTCTGTGATTCAGACAGCTGTGATGCTTGTCCTGCTGTGTTGGCTTCACACGATGAATTTTACTGCGACAGTTTTGATGTTCTGATGAGCGTGTATTGACAATTCGGGAAAATAGTACTTGTTAATGCAGAGAATGTCCATCGAAGAGATTGAGCAACTAGCGCTGATAAGCTAACTAAAAGAATAATGCAAATAAATAAACGAAATGACAACATTGTATGTCAAGTTATTTGGTGTTATTAGATAGTGGCAAATAATGCAGTGTTCGAAGTATCTTGCTTGATGAGCTGCAATATAACCTAAAATGTCAAATAAAATGTATTTGCGATATTTTTCTTTAAAGTTATTTCATTAATTTATTACATCTTTTCGCCAATAATTTGTTTTAATAATTGTTGCTCTAACCTTAAGGTTGCTCAGCTGTATCACTTAAAATAATGCATAATTTGTCACAGCAAATAATAGATAACAATTAACACAAGGTTCGGTTTTGCAACCTTTTATAAATTAAATATATTAACTGATAATACTCTGAATGAATGTTTGTTCAATTAAGTTGCTTTTAATAAAGATAATCATAATAAATAAATAAATTTAATAAGAAAGTTTATTAAGAGCGAAAGTATTGTCTTCATCATCGGTGACCACCGGTGTGCTAGCATCCAATAATAATTGTATCATCCACGATTACGTTTCAGTTAAATTGTATTTAGTTTTCTTTAACGATAATTCATCAGTGCTAGTCCTATTTCTAACGGACCATTAGCTGTCACAGTCACGGGACGAAACTCGAGGTGTCTATTGGTTAAAACTCCAACTTTGCATGCAACACTGCACGAAAAATGGAACATGTGTTATTTCCAAAATCTTTCATGCCAGACTGCAGCGTAGACAGCAATTTTCTGTCGTCCGAGACTGGACGGCTGACTGCATAGTACTTTGCATGCAATTTTGGAGCACAAAATGTATCGTTTGAAGCGAGCTTAAGCCACCAACGTCTCTCAACATTTCATCTCTCGAAGCATGCACGCTTCGCTTTTATAGTTTCCGGTTGCCACTTCCACCCACACAAACCTTATTAAGGACCCTGTCTCGAGGATAAAATTCCAAGACAGAATCCGTTCACAAGGTTTCAAGTTTTACTCCATGTCGACCGGAAACTATTTATTTCTACATGTCAATTTTAACATTTGCGAAGAGCATAGCTCGTGCGAAGAGCTCGTCACTTGACAAACCTGCGGCGCCATAGAACTCGCTCAACGAATGAAGGCTTGTTTCTCGAACTAGTGCCGGATAATGCAGATTCTTTCGGGATTTTCCCAAGGCGCACTGACATAGGCTGACCATTCACTACGGTACACTACTATCAGGGCAGTTTTCCACAAGCTGTAACACATAATAATAAATTTGTTGTCAAAAAAGCAGTACAGACTGTGTATGACCACGTGGAGGACAATAAACTAATTTACTCTCCGGAAGCAAGCAAGGGACCATCCCATCAATTCCGATCAAGGGCCCTAAGGCAGAGACGGATTCAAAAATTTCAGCAAAAATTCCTAAATAAGATAAAAAGTTAGCTGCGAGTTATAATACTAATAGAATGTCAATATGTGTGTAATTTAACACAAAAAATTTTTTTCCATCTACAAATTATTATCGAACTGTACATTATTCTGAGTGTAGTGTTTAAAAATCATAAGAATTGAAATAACACTAAATTTACGATTTATTGTTGCAATAAACACGCCCCTAGACAAAGCGTAGAGAACCTGTATAAGAAATACGCCTCTACCCGAAGGAAAAACGGAGAAAAACCCGGGCCAGGATGGGGCTACAGAATTAATGTACACAACCGTGTAAAAGTCGAGTACACATAAAACTAAATATGAGTCATGAAGCACAACACAATCATGCAAGAAAATAGTTTTTGAAATTGTTAGTTATTTAAAAAGTACTACAGCAATGGCGTGATAAAGTACAAGACGGATTTAACTTTTATTAAAATCAANTAAATTATTTTACATTGTAGAAGCACTGGTGCAGGAGATAGTTTTTAACAGCGGATTTGATGAGATTCAATTTCATAATATCTTTTATATTCTTGGTCAGGGAATTATATAGAACGATTCCCGAATAATATAGTCCTTTTTGGCAAAGAGTGGTTGCCACTCTAGGGCAATGAATATTATTACTATGGCGAGTATTGTGTTCGTGAACGAGGGCAAACCATTAGCTTCCTGTCGTCTGTGTTTCATGCCATATTTGTTGCACTTTCATGTTGTTCATAATTGTCACTTTAAAGCTTGTCTACTTATATCTAGTGTGGTAAGTACATAGAACATCTAGCTGCATTTCGTAAAATAATCAATCAAGTCCTTCTCTTGAGCATTCGTAATTTTTTTTTCACACGGAACAATTTGGTGGAATATTAGGTGACGGTGAGATTTTGAAAGAGTTTTCAATTATAGAGGAAAACATTGTGTCTCTTTCTTAATTATTTATTTCGACCGCTTAGCGGCCATCTTCAATGCTACATAATGAGATATACGTACATAATATAATACAATAATGTGAATTGCGTTTGAGTGAGGCGACTCAATGATGGCAAATTTTGCTTTTGCCTTTGCAGTGAAACTTGATTTTTATAAAACGTTCTGAGAGTTATAGCCTTATAAAATGTATATAGGAATAATACCTAACCAAATAAGTTATGATTAATTACTTATGAATTAATTGTACATTGTATTTAAACATGTGAATGTAAAGTTTCTAAAGGAACAAATTCATAGCGTCTGAACACAAACTGTCATCAAAAGATGACGAAACAATTAATTTCAAATACACAACAATCAAATATATTTCAACAATAGTTTGAATGTAACATAATAAACACATTTTTTCAAGAACAGTTCATTGGTTCCGCAATTAAAACTCACCATAAAAACTATTTGTTTGCTCTTGTCTATAGTCAAAGTCATGTTACTTTGCCTAGTGGAATTCAACTTAAGAAAAATACCATGAATGGAAACGCAATTAGTGTATTATATATTAGTCGCAGTAAATTACTTTATTGTCCTCAAAGTGGTCATAGGCTGTTTGTAACAGCTCTCTTGAAAATAAATTTTTTATCTACTTCTTTATTTATTGTCAGTCTAACTGGCTTGATGTTGGTACAGAGCTTGTGCTCAATGTAACCAACGCTTTTACTTCGCCATTGTCCATAAGAGTAATGATATTTGTACCTCGCGTATGTTAGCAGGACATTCGAATTTCTGAAAACTTAAGTCCGTTGCCAATATGGGCCATCAATTCAATTTGCTTGATCTTGTGGCGCTATTCCGTTCTTTCTGCTTCGAGCGTGTGGAACGAATATTACGTTGTGTCTTATTTGTTGTGTTATTAACTTGTATTTCTTTACAGCATATTGTGGCAGAACGAAACTTTAGTGGTTAAAAGTACACTGGAATTTAAAATTTTGAGCGCCTCGACTAATTGATCTCAGGGTTCCACAATAATTTCTGGGGTTCGCATTTTTTTAGTGAAGGAAAGGGCCACACAATAGTTCCACTCAAGGAAAACGCTACTGACAAATAAATCTATTTAATTTAATCATCATTGTTTCAATTACAATAAAAACCCTCATGCTGTTTCTCCCAAAAGAAACAAACACAAATGGTAGCCAAATGATGACATAAACACTAACGCCTAAATGAAATCTTTCCCTCCAAAAAAACTAAAATACACTGAATTTAACAATGATATCATTCTATCACCGTTTAAAATCTCTCTCTCACTCTTAAACAAACAGAAATACACTGAATTTGAACACTAGCGTAATTTTATCAACCTTTAAAATCTCCCTCCCTCAAAAAAATAGAAATACACTGAATTTAACAATAGTATTATCTTATCAACAATTAAATCTCCCTCTCTCTTAAACAATAGAAATACACTGAGTTTAACCATGGCATAATTTTATCAACAATTAAATCTGTCTTGGCACTGATTTAGTCCACAGTTCGTGTCCCTTTTTTATAACTTATGCCACTTTATTCATTACGCGCAAGCGCAATACGACGTCGGTTTAAACATCACCAACCGTCGTAAAATACCTCTTAGATGACCAACCAGGGCAGACCGTAGAGAGCAGTGTCCTCGCAAGGTCGGCCAGGCTCCAATCTCGGGCGATCGCTGACGGTGTCATCAACGTCGACTACCGGAAGTTGCTCCAATCATTCTCTGCGAGCTCGGCCCCTCCAAGCGCAGCGTAAGCCTAACCTCGTTCATCCGAATGACCACCTGGAAATTGTTCGTCCGTGGCTCGGATCGAGATCAATTCATCAAATTTGCCCGATGTTCAAAAAAATCAACAAACACTCGACTCGAGCGCAGCATCTTCAAAAATGAAGTGCTAGTATTAAATGCGAACTCGAAATACTTGTTTCAAAGTATTAGCGCAAACATAGCTGACACCGAAAACTCAAAAAACAAGATAGTTAAGTGTCGAAGCTACGAGCTACGAGCTGGTTAAGAAACTATCAGATACGAGAGATGTGAGCTGTGAGTCTCTGCGAATCTCAGTCTCCGAATCTGAGCGATGTTCTGCGCCGAAAAAAATCTGAGCTGAGCGAAAAATCTAAGCGATGTGACTAAGCCGTCTGAGCGATGTTACTGATCTGAGCGATGTGTGCTGACTGATCTGAGCGATGTGAGAGCGTAATTTCATTTTCCATTCCTTAAATGGTCTTACTCCCCTCCTAGACCTCATTTACCACTTCCAAATCTTCCAAATTTTGAATTCCCCGTGACCGAAAACTTTCAATGCCAAAACGATTCCCCCTTCTTACGCCTAGATTCTGATTGGGAAATTTTAAAGGACTTCGAATAATTTCCAACGCTTTCTTCCAACGATTTTTACTGACAAGTTGGTTCTTTTATCCACCCTTGCACATCCTGGGTTATTGCTGTCGGGTTGGGTCGCTTTCCCTACCCCTTCGCTAACTTGCTATTTCTAAAAAGCTATAAATTTCCTTCGACACCAAAGAGCCGACAGTGGGTCGCCGAACCATTCCAGATGTGAGCGCTGCCTTCGTCATCTCTCAACGGCAGGCCTTTTAAATTTCTAGCGAGTCGGAAGACTTCCCTTCCTCTCTTTTGAATTTCATACTCCCGAACGAGGATGATTTTATTATTCTAATTACGGAATTATTCAAATCTCACAATATAGACAATAAAAAACTATTACATCATATATTATTACGANACTTAAAATATTACTTATTTGGATATTACTTAAAATATTACTTATTTGGAAATACTTAAAATTTGGATATTACTTAAATTCGTAGTTGTTGGCAATTTGTGTTAGGAAGCCAATAATTTTCGGCGAAGTTACATGACTTTTAGTAAACTCTCCTTTTTAATTTGAAATAAACTTCTGAGTTGCGAGAATAGCCAATCACAGCTATCACAGCTGAGAGCACGTGACAGCAGATGACTGTAGGGTAGTGAGAGTCGATCATAGCCGAAGTGGAACAGAGTGGCATACTGAAAACCATTTTTGGAACAAAATACCATTTTTGTATAAAAAATAATAGTGTTCTGCAGTTTTCGATGCTCTATTTTTCATTTTTAAGGACTACTTACGTAATTAAAAATTGATAATTTTTTTTATTCAACAAATGGTGGTGTCACTGTCTTCGGTCTACTGTGTCAATCGACCTTAGGTGTGATATTCGTTCGAAATGTACTCGCAAAATTGTCGGAGTTTGTATATGATTTAACACTCAGATTTCAAGAAAATACGTCTCGACCTTCGGCTTCGTCAGTCCATAATAGTTGAAGCATCTCATTTTGAAATCTGTAACTGTAATGTGTTTTTGTTTTCATTTTCTATAACACTATATAAGACGCTTACGGAAAGGTGTGTGTGATATCAGACGTGTCGCCTTTCCTCTATGGGTGAAGCGAATAAAAAAAAGAATTAAGTCTTTCAAAGAGTTAGTCTTTTGCTTGAGTTGTACTTATGGAAGTCCTTAACACAAATATAAAGTGATTTTATGTACGAAGCCTAGTTACTACTTTCTGGCTTTTCAAGATTTGGCTCCATATGAAGTAACGCAAGTTTCGAGTACAATTCTATAGTCAAAAAATAAATAAATTAGAGATTTTTTATAGGAAATAAAATACTATGTTCTGTTATGGTATTAATTTTGAATGTATTTATTTTTGCGTACAGAAAAAAACTGAATTTCTCAAAATAATTTTTTTTTCAAAGTCCGTAGCTCAAATAAATGGTAAAATTCCTTGCTGACATCTGGAAAGTATATTAACTCTATTATCTCTCAGTTGATAAATTATAAATTATGTCTGTCTGATCAATTATTTACTAAGAGGAGTTTTTATTCGTTAATACAGACAAAATATACAACTACATTTGTTAATATCATATATTTTGTAGTTAAGTGTATAAATACGTTATGATAGCATGATGGTAAATTTTCTTTATCGCGATATTTGTCAAAAGCAAATGTAATGAAATGTTCTTTTTCTAAATATTATTAGTATCACTAAAGTTTAACTAAATTCATTATATATGAACTTACTACCATTTTAAATATCAATGATATATTTTTCGATATCTCCATTCCTATCTACTTCAATGATTTTGAGGTTATTTAATCACATTTTCTCAAAATGCAGGAAAAACTGTATGAGATTACTTCGATAGTGATTCAAATGCCTATTGTCGATCTGTATTTATTATTGTTGAAGTTTTGTGACAACCATTATTGTTTGTTTACAATATCTCAAATAATACTCCACTGCAGACAAATTATTTACCACTTAAAGTTGAAAATTACTGACATTAATTACTTGTTAATGCAGACAAAATATACAAATGTTTTTATAAAATATTTTGTAATCCAATCTATAAAAATGCGTTTATGGTAGTATGTTTGTTAATTAATTTTCTTTTTACCGATATTTGTCAATAGCAAATTTTATTTAATAGGTCTTTGCGAAATAGTATTTTTAATACCGTTAAACAATTTATGCAAGTTTGTCATTATTTCGCGAAATAATCCCGATATATCAATATTTCCTTTCGATTTATCAAATGATCGATATAATATATTTTTAAAATATCGATATAATATGATAGATATATTCTTTTGATATCAACATCCCTACGCGAAATGTAATACTATACGACGAATAACCAATACATCCCGTCATTTTCCTCAAAGGTGATTCTAAATTATAACTTCTTGCGAAAGTTCTATTTTTTATTTAAATTGCTTTTTCACAACTATATAATACATTTATCTTCATCCTATAAACATTCCAACACCCTTATTCAAGGTGGATTTGAGAGGGGAAGGTTTTTCTTGGCCTCACCTTGACCCATTACCACATAAAACTTGACAACAGAAGCGTTGTTTACGTGTGACGTCAGAAGCTTGGGCCGATCTACGCTTGACCTTAAGTCAAGATGTTACGCTATTATGTTCTGTATCCACAGATTTATTGTAGTGTGTGCCCGAATCCTGTCTGCAGCCTGTATGGGTATCAGTCTCGATCAGTTCACGTGCCAATCACCGTTTAAAAGTGAGGAGAAAATGGTCCAAAAGTGCTGTGTACCTAACTGCCGGAGTAACTATACTGCTGAGAATGGACATGAGAAGGTACATGTGTTCAAGTTTCCTAAAGAAGAATATTTAGGAGCTATTAGTTACGTTCTATACCCCGTAAATATTATTCAAGGAACTTCTGAACATTCAAAGGAATGTAACAACATTTTATTGGTTATCATTGTTTAATTTGAAAACATAACATGACATTTTCCAGAGTCACTGTGGTAATTGATGAATCTGACTTCGATTAAACATCAGAAGTGATAAGCATTCTTACATACATTGCTGATTATTGTGCTCATTCATTATTAAGAACAATGAATTGCAACTGGAGTGAAGACAATAAAAGCGAAGACAAAATAATAAAAAGATGTAAACATGACTTGCCCGTTGTTTTGTGTTACAAATAATCTTAATGGAGGTGAATTAAAGTATCACTCTTATTAATACTTTCATTTGAAAACATTCACATATATTGTGAAACAAATACTGGAGACGGAGGTTTCTGAGGTTAAAAACTCAAAGGAAATTTGTATGTGATCTAACTCTCAAGCTGTGATTAGAAGAAAGTTATGAAGATTTATTGCCTGACGAGTGTGAAATACACTCTCCATATTTCTTGACAAAAAAAATTATTTCTTGCACCAATATCTTTTTTAAAAAATATTGTAAAATAAAAACATTACCTGTTCTAGTGGAAAGTTGATAGCAAAGAAAATGAAAAGTATTTAATCAGCCATAATAAATATTTTAACGATAAATTGCAAGTTTTTTTGTCCTCTTCCTGCCACCAATCTTAACATTGTATCTAGCGTAGGGCAAATTGACAGTAATGAGATGCACTGCATAGTTGTGTTACAGAAATATTATTGTTAGAAGTGCACACTATCTTCTTACAGGATTATCCTAGTATTTGAATTCGAGTACTGCTATATTAAAGGTTAAGAAATCAATTTTAGGTATAGATTTTATTATTGTCTAAGATTAATATGTTCATTACGAATAATAATGCTGGCCATTCGGTTCCTCGACCCCAAAAGCATGACATCACTGAGCAGTTGAACGGCTTTATATATTTAGGTGGTAATGCTTGATCTCGGAATAAGAATATTATTCTTTTGTCCATTACGTGTTAAATAACTTTAAATAAACGTTATTGTCAAAAAAGCAGTTGCAAGCTACGCATGATCTTGTTGGGAAGAATAAACTAAGATACTCTCTGGAACAAGCATGGGACCATTCCAACTATTCTGATCAACGACCCAAGGGCAGTGGCAAATCTAATATTTATAAAAAAAGTTATTTAATAAATAGGTACTGTTACCCATTTATTACTCCAAAATGAATCGTAGATGTGATGCGCAGTGAAAATTCCAGATTAATAATAACAAAAGTATTAATTGTATTCCTATCTTTGGAAAATCCGCCACTACCCGAAGGAAAACGAGAGAAAAACTTGAGCCAGGATAATGAACGCAGCCATGCCAAGGATGCGTACAGTAACAAATAAAGTAGGATAAGATGCGGGATCGGATATTATGCAAACTATATTGCTCAAAACCTTGTTGCCAGTTATTGAAAAAATTGTTCGATAAAAAGAAATGTTACAGCACATCACAGAAGATAATTTAAGTAGAAATCAATTTGGATATGCCACAACGGGGAACAGAAGATGCAGTAAATAATGTTGTCAAAGTGATTCAAATGAGGACAAATATATGCTTGCTATGAGCATAGATTTCGAAGGGGCCTTTGACAGTGTTAATTGGGCATTAGTTCTGGAACGTGTCAAGAAGATTGGGCTAGGGGAAAAATGGAGAATATACTTCAGTCATATTTCGAAGATAGATATGAGCTACTTGATATTCGGTAGGAGCGATTATTAATACGTGTTAGTAAAGGAAGTCCCCAAGTAAGTCATTCGGCACAAATATTATGGAATTTGGTAGTAAATGAGGTTCAATAGAGCTAGTGAGAGGAAATTAACGATAACCTCCTATGCTGATAACGTATTTTAGTGGATGCAAATAGCCGTAAAAAATTGGAAGAGAAAAGCAGTGTTATTTTTGAAAAATTCATAACAGCTAGTAAAAAAATGTGTTTAACTATATCTTGGACCAAGACAATTGGGATTGTATGTGGGTTCGGGAAGGGCGGACACAATCAGCAGGGGTAATGGTTGGCGATTACGCCTAGAAGATAAAATTAAGTATCTTGGAGTAATTATTGAAAAAAGTTTAAATTTTAATGATCAATTGGAACATTTCGAAAAGGTTAAGGACATTTACTATGGACTACAGCGAATTGATTTAGTAAATATAGCGTGGAAAATAAAGAATAAAAACATTATTAACCAGGATAACATATTGCTCCAGTATATGGTAACACCGACTACAAAATGTGCATATTGTAGCGTAACGAAAAATGGGTTAAAATAAATAAAATGTACCTAAGCACAATCAAAAATTAATTAAATTTATTGATTAAATTATTTCTTTGCCTCGGCTAGCTCTTTCTCAAAGATTAATTAGAAGTAGGTGCGAATTTTTTTGATTTAGGAAATAGACCATACTTGGGTTCCTTCACAGGAAAACGCTTGATAGACAAAGTAACTCATTAATTTTAATTACAAACAATGGAACATCCATTAGAAAGTCCTCCTGCAACCCCCCAAAAAACACGTTATTTCCGGACATACAAAATACAAATTTCACTGATGTTACTGCCGGGTTAGGCTTCTAAACAACAATAGGCATTTAAACAATTTAAGTTAATAAACAAAATTAAACTTATTTTTTCAATAAACAAATACAAATGACACTGAATTTACAGACAAATTGGGCTTCTTGAAACACATCTACATTTACTATTTACATTGAAAACCAAAAATAGACTGTATTCTTCTTTTACGATTGGCCCCTTTACAAGAATCATAAAGTTCAACCGTTCAAATATTTTGGGCCCTTCTCAACAACAAACATCACACTTATCTTCTTCTCGCAACAGCGCATGACAACAAGCGTTGGATGCAACCAACGATTACCAAATACCGCAACTCAGGTGACAGATCCATTCAGCCGAGAGTGTAATGGCACTGACATCTCAGTAAGCCCCCAGCCTGGGTTCCTGGTTAGGGCGACTCCTGGTACATGACGTCACGAATTCTCGGAAGTGAGCTCCGTCTTCGAATCGGCGCGCTCGCAGTTTCCGGAAAACCCCGTCATTAATGGAGGTTCGAACAAATTAATTTCTCACCGAGCTAATCGTTCCTGGATGACATCAGGTGAAGTACGAACAAGAAACACGGTTGCCCGACTCAAATCGTTCGTAATGACATCTCGGAAAAGTCCACCAAGTGAAATAATTCTCCGGATGAATAAAATAAAGTTCGATCAGATTCTCAGAATCTGAAATCGAGACTGAGTGCCAACTAGAAGGTAAAGTATTCAACATCGTGATCACCGAAAAATTTAAAGTCTCAGCTCGAAAATATCGAATGAGCGTCTGCGCTAAAACCATATGAGACAAGTGAGCGTCTGAGAAAACTCTATGTGAGTTATGAGCTAAAATCACATGAGAGAAATCCTATCTGAGCTATGAGAACGAATTTCGCTTCCGCCATGCCGGGGAGAAGATAAATTTTTTTTAGCTTTGCATACGATCATGTTTCGACGCGGAAGGCTTTTCAATAACAAATTCACACTCTCAACTTGCGATAATTTTGAACTAAAGATGTTGTAAACAATGCAATGTTGAAAGGAAAGGTGCTTGATACTACTCTAAAAATGTTGATGATTGTTGCATGTTGATCGAATTTGCTATACTTCCACGCAAAATATTTCCGTTCAAAGAGACACAGCGTTCTGACCACCGAAGCATGTATGACGAATGACAGAAGGGCGCACCACACCACTGTCTTGTACTTTGCAAACCCTGCATCCCTGAGATGTATCATTCTAACGATAGGAGATAATCCTCCCAATCTATATCTATAAGAAAAAACGAATTACATGAGCCAAAAAACTAACTAGTACAAATAGTCGTGGAGCATTGTTTTTTTTTTAAACAAAAGTATTATGGCGGCATACGCACCGTGGCCCGTCACATCCATCTCTTGAGCAGAGGGTTGTTGTTGTTCCTGCTCCTCCTCATCCAACTCCTCAAACACCTCCCTTGACTCCCCATCCACAATCACAATTCCTTCATTGTCATCGTGAATTTCTAAAAACAAAGATGGTCAACGTGACATGATGGGGAGAACAGATGTAAGAGTTGAGGAAAAATATTTCAAAAAAAATTATATTTATAAAAATATTTTTAATAATATATAATATTTGTTAATAAAATATGGTTCTAGATACTCTTACCGTGCACCCTCTCTGAATGAAAGATGTCATTCTACTCCTCCATCCATAACACCCCTCCAAAATATACTATTAACACAATAAATCATAAAAATAAAATTGAACAATCTAGTATAATTGATATCTATAAAACTTATTTATTGAAGTTAATCACCTGATATTAATTTTATTAAAATTGTATTATTAATAACATTAATATGGTATTATTAAATTTATTATTATGATACTATTAATAACAATGACAATTACAACTAATAATTATTATTTATCTAGTAACACTTTTACAAAGTATGTCATTTATCAAATTAAATTTTTTAATATGTTACTAGTTCAAAGAAAGTTGATATTGAAAATTCACCTATTACAATCTGCCACACTTTATCACCGTACGTTCTTGCGTAGGAGGACCACACATTTAGATCTCCGTCCATGATGCACTCACACAAAAATTGAGCTTTGAATCTGCAGTAGCTTTTATATACACATCTCTCCAGGCGCACGTGCATTGCTTCGCTCTCCCACTGGAAAAAGAATGCTAACGCATGAGAAAAAAAGACCATGCAGTGTGGCATATGGTTCTCGCAACATTTGCGTTGAAGAACCGGCACAAGCTCTGCGGCACACGTGTTAAGAATACAGACCCAGGAAAAGAACATCCACTTACGTACTCAATTCTATGTTCACTTCCGAAACTAACGCCAGTGAAAACAAGACCCATCACTTCATTAAAAAATAATTGTCAACAGGCATATATGATATACCCGAGTTTGTTGTTAAATTTTCGTCCCACACTATATTAAATCCACTCATAAATATTTTAAAAAGTTCTTTATCGGAAGGGGTGTTTCCCAACATATTTAAGAGAGATAAACTGAAACCTTTACACAAGAAAGGAAAAAATCTTAATATAGGAAATTACCGACCAATATCTCTACTACCCACTTCCTCAAAAATCCTAGTATGATTGTTCTATAAGCGTTTTCTAGATTTTTTTTCAAAAAATAACATTCTCTCTGAAAATCAACACATTTCCAGGATATCCTTTTCCACAAAAAGCACCATATTTTCCTTCTTAAACGATGTTACCACATCTCTTGACCGTAAAGAAAATCCTCAGGGTGTTTTTTTTATTTATCCAAAACATTCGATGTCATCGATCACAAAATTCTCCTTTCCAAATTGCATTCTTTAGGCATTCGTGGACTTCCACATCAATGGCTAATTTATTGTTTAAAAGATAGATATCAACAGGCCGAAATATCATATACTCAAAATAAAGTACTTCAGCGTTGTCTTTCAGAAATAAAACCACTTACTTGCGGAATATCCCAAGGTTTAATTCTCGGCCCTATACTTTTCTTTGTTGTATGTGAGCGACATTTCATCCTCCACATCAGATTGCAAAATGGTTCTCTTTGCTCAAGACACTAATTTACTATGTAAACAGGCCAACGTTCAAAAACGTTTGTCTAACCTCTCGACTTATTTCCATGGAAATCGTATCATTGTAAACACTGACTAAACAGTGTCTATGTCATTTCACAATAGTATCACAAAATCTTTACCCCAGGTTTCTCTTTCTTTAAACGGAACACAATTAAAAACTGTTACGAATACAAAATTCTTAGGTCTCNGGTCTCCATATTCAAGGCAACCTCAAATGGAATTGTCACGTTGACAATCTTAATTCCCAATTAAGCAAATTGTGTTACGCATTCCGAATCTTAGTTAACGCAGTTAGTCCACGTATTTCCCGTTGCGTATATTTTGCAAACGTTTACTCCCATTTACGTTACGGCATTACCTTCTGGGGCAATTCCGGTTAGAGTATTCAAACTTTCAGAATTCAGAAGAGGAGAGTTCGGATAATTTGTAAATCTCACCCCCGAAACTCTTGTAAACCTTTATTCAAGGAATTAAATATCTTAACTCTTCCATTTATATTTATGAAACGGTCGTGTTTGCTAAAACCAAATTAATGAAGTGCCACCCCTGCCTCATGAGAGACAGTCTCGTTCACGATCACAATGCTCGCAATAGTAATAATATTCATCGTCCTAGAGTGTCCAACACTCTTTGCCAAAGAGGAATATATCATTCTGGAATCGTTCTATATAATTCCCTGTCCAAGAATATAAAAGATATTATGAAATTGAATCTCTTCAAATCCGCGGTTAGAAACTACCTCCTGCACCAGTGCTTTTACAATGTAAATGAATTTATTGATTTTAATAAAAGTTAAATCCGTCTTGTTCTTTATCACGCCATTGCTGTAGTACGCTTTAAATAACTTATATCGATTTTTAAAAAAACTATTTTCTGGTATAATTGTGTTGTCTTATGACTCATATTGATTTAGTTTTATGTGTACTCAACTTTGGCACGGTTGTGTACATTAATTCTGTAGCCCCATCCAGGCCCGGGTTTTGCTCCGTTTTTCCTTCGGGTAGAGGTGGATTTCTTATACAGGTTCTCTAGGCTTTGTCTAGAAGCGTGTTTATTGTAAGAATACATCGTGAATTTAGTGTCATTTCAATTCTTATGATTTTTAAACACTATACTCAGAATAATCGATAGTTCGATAATAATTTGTACATATAAATTTTTTGCGTTAAATTACAAACATATTGACATTTTATTAGTATTATAACTCGTAGCAAACTTTTTATCTTATCTAGGAATTTTTGCTGAAATTTTTGAATCCGTCTCTGCCTTAGGGCCCTTGATCGAAATGGACGGGATGGTCCCTTGTTTGCTTCCGGAGAGTAAATTATTTTATTGTCCTCCACGTGGTCATACGCAGTTTGTACTGTTTATTATTAATATTTTTATTATTGTCTTTGTCGTAAAAACATCTTAAAAAGGAGGGTAAAAGAATGTTGGGAGATTAGACTTGCAGCACACGTGGAACAGTATACATCACAGGGTAGCACAGAGACGTCGAAAGAACCAGAAGAAGAAGATGGCAGTGGGGCAAGCGTGTAGGAGGATTCCTTCCCCTCCTACCCCTGATTGGTGCTTGGGTGCCATGGTTTCTCTCGCCGGTAGCGCTTCCGCCAACGCCGACAATAACATGAGAACAGCAAAACGCAAACTCGAAGAGATGATACGTCATAACAAAGCGATGGAGGAGAAGGGTGTTGTTGTAGTGCGATGTGCAAAACGTCGAAAGGGTAAAGGAGTGTGCGAGAAGGGGAGTGAGAGTGGTAGAAAGCAACAACCAACAAAGAAACGTGTCTTGAAGGGGATTCCAGAACGCAGCATGACACATCAAGAAAAGTTGCATCACGCTCGTGCATTGAGGTTCTCGCAGGAGAAGAACCCTGCTTCAGAGGTGTATTTATGCGCAATAAATTACCGCGTAAGAAGCAAAGACTAGAAGCGGGTGTTATCAATCTGGATGATAATTCGGGACCTGGCACATATTTTGTAGCATACACCCTACACGCAACCTACGTGTGCTTACCTCCCCCATCTGAATTTTTCACCTATGTCGGCATACAACGTTGTCGTAACCTAATTTACAACAGAACGCAAGTACAAGACTTTAATATAGGAAATTGCAGTCGCCTCTGTCTCCAGTTCCTCTATTTCGATTGGAAACGGGGGTTGTGTCGTAGATCGAGGCGATGATCACATCTACGGTACTGCTTCCGTGTGGGCTGTTCGTTACAGAGCACCCATCGTGTGAGACGGAATCTATGAACTCGCACTCTTTAAGTCTGCAAACCAAGAACACAGTTTTAAACGTGCTTGACTATTGCAATCGTTTCTGTTACGAGGACGACGAAACGAAGCAAGTGTACCTCATCATCCTCCCTATTGGCACCTATACCATTGACGATATAGCACTCTACCTCAAAACCCTTCTCCGTCAACAGTTTCCGGAGGATTTTCGTGGTAAAAACATTTTTTCGATCTACAAGCGGATACACCCACACACAAGTTTCTATTGTAAACATTGTTTCAACTTCATTTCAACGTTGAGAAATTCATCGGTCAATTCTTCAGGTTTCATACTATTCTCACACCCACCCTCGAAACACCTATCACTCCTCGGAGAAGGAGGTGAACAATCTATATTGTTTCAATATCATTATCAATTGTAATATTATTGAGAGCGGTTTCATCAATTGCCGAAACGCGCACACCCTTCATCAATTTATATATGGACATCCCGCCTGGTACTATTGTTGAAGAAACATTGCTACACGTGGTGGGACATCTTGTGAAAACACGTTATATTGATGACATTACCATTCGTTTGGAGAGCGGTGACGGTACGCTCACACGCTTCCGCGAAGGAACACCTTTCTCATGCTGTCATCTACTAAGAACAAAGCCAAATAGAAAGTGAATCCACTTCCCTGTCAACAGCACACTGTGCTTTGCACCCTCGTAACGTTGACACAGAAGAGCAGATGTGTGTTGGGTTACATCCTGCTACAAGATGAAAAGACAAAGAAGAAGCACAAGTGATGTGAGTCGGAAGATAAACCTCCACGATGCATGTCTTCACATCGAAGACGTGCAACCCCTGCGTAGACAGACGCATGTTGTGGGATATGAGATGCGTAATTTACACCACGAGCTACATTCACAACGATGAAATACGTATCGACGTGAATAACAAGGATGCAATCACATTGCCATCCGACAGTGTGATTGTGACTGAGGGAAAAGCTTTGAAAAAATATACAGAAACGAGGACACCTTCGCTACTCGACGAAATTGGGTGGGTCTTTCTTTTTTCTGAAATTCGTTATGAAATCAATGGCACCCAGGTCGAATGTACCCGACTTCCGGATATTGCCACCACCATGAAGAATGTGCTTTGGTTCTCCACCGAAGAACGTCGACAGTTTCATTATGCGGGGCGGAGTGATACAGCTACGCAAGGGTCACAACTCGACTCACTCATCAAGTCAAATGGACAATTCACAGCTTGGATTCCTCTCAAATTGTTGATGAGATTCGCGGAAGACTATACTCGCGTCATTTAAGGTATTTCCCAAGAATTGGT
Organism: Laupala kohalensis; assembly: GCA_002313205.1. Classification (NCBI taxonomy): domain Eukaryota; kingdom Metazoa; phylum Arthropoda; class Insecta; order Orthoptera; family Trigonidiidae; genus Laupala; species Laupala kohalensis. The sequence continues at coordinate 76,670 of NNCF01126491.1, forward strand.
CTAGGTACGCTCGAGAACGGATCACGACAGTTTCTTTTTGACGGAAGCAGAAGCAACAACAAGTTTCGTTCAAATCAATCGTATCACCTGGTGCAAGAGGCATGTGAAGGTGGATTGAGCAATCGCTCTCTATCTCTCCGAAGTAGTGAAGCTTGACAAGGAAATCCATATTTCATTTAACATTGGGATCTCCATGAATTGCCATCCGTCATCGAAACAACAGAGAATGTGTGGTCGGTGAAGAGTGCATTCTCCGAGGAACTACCGCTCTATGCCATTTTCGCTCTGCAAACAGACAGAAGTGATAATTTAAAGAAAAATGCGAGCGAATTCGATCACGCCAATATGCGCGCGGCAATGTTATTTTTAAAAGATATACGACTTCCATACAATGAGATACCTACAGATTGGCCATCAAAGGGTGGTGGTGACATCCTCCCGCCCGAAACGTGCAACCTATTTAAGAGTTTTAAAAAGGGGTACAACGATAGAAAATCTCTCTCTGCCGTGACAGCGGATGTCTATTGCAAAATGTATCCGTATATCGTGTTTGATTGCACAAAGATTGAGCCACCTACCATTGGATCGAGTGTGGATATCAAAATCGGTTTTGAAACAGAGATAAATATACCAGCGAAAACACATGCATATTGTCTGATTCTGTACTCGCGTGCCTGTAGCTATTTTTCCGTGACGGGTCACCAATTATAACTAAAGACTCGCATGTCATCTCTTGTCAGTGGTATTGTGATAGAGATGAAGGATCATGTCAACGCTTAAAGTGCAGCAGCAGGAACAGGAGATAAAGAGGAAAAAGATGATGTCAACAGTTCTAGTAAAAGAGGGTTCATGTGATCGTATGATCCGAGTGGAGGAGGAGGAACAGGAGGTGTGTCGTCGTTGCGGTATGAAAAAGAAGAAGAAGATGAGGAAGATGCGTAGGCAAGTGACTGATACAAACAGAGGAAGAAATAGAGGAATGCGACAGGGGCAACAGGTCTCTCTCACCCACCCGGCACAAGACTATACAAAATGGTTTACGGAGGAAATGAAACTTGCTATTCTTCAATCCATGCATCTCCGAAGTTATATTTTTAAAAAGTTGTACTCATTTTTTTAGCAAAAAGAAACACATATGATATAATTATATTCTTTCAATTTCTTTCCTTTCCCTTCCTTCCTCCACCGATGTGTTGATGAAAAATAAAAAGACAACACTATGGATAGAGATTATACTATTTTATTTTCATATAAAGAATACACAAGGAGAGAAAAAACAGCAGTGTAATTCTTGCATGCATACATTTCCCCCCTTTTTGAATCAAATGTAATCATAATATTGTATCCATCACCGACATATTTTTACGGTTGGTTTCATAGCAGTGAATTTATCTAGGTGTTCTTGCGTGTTGAATATCTCAGTATATCTAGAAAACGAAAAAAAAAATTAATAACAGGGTAGTCGAATGTAGATTAGAAACGAACATGAACTACTTACTTATTGGGGAAAAACATTCAAAGTTGTTGGTGTCGACCAGAATCGTCTTTTTTCATATTTTGTTTGTACAAATTTACCTTGCCCTGGTTTGAAGACTTTCCCGTTGGAAAGTTCTGAAAGTTTGATGAGTGGTAGACTGTTGTAGCTTATGATATTTTGTTTAAATTACCTGAAGATAGAATGTTGTTGTTTTTAAATAATAAAATGAATCTATCGCATAAAAAGTATTGAATATTAATTTTACAAACTTTAATGTTTCACACTCTTCTTCTTCTTCTGCAACATTCTGCTGCTCTGTGCGTGGTATTTTGTCTTACAAGCTGAATAAAACAAAATACAATGAATGCATACACACACCTCTCTACTTTCAAATGAAACACTCTATATGTTTAAGTTTAAAACAGGTTTACACAACTTGCTGTGGATGTAACATATTCTTGCATGGTGGTTCCTGTGAGGAGGGAGCAGTAGTAGAAGAAGATGGCGATGACGATTACGACTCAACCTCTTTCGACTCATACTTCACCTTTCTTGTTTAAATATTCACGAAATCTATGGTTAATCAATAGAAAATTAAATATTTTTATTTTTATAGTCAAATACGTTTCATCTCAAGTTATACCTAGTAAAAACATACGTGATATGTTTTGCGTTCACTCCTTTTATTGTAGCCAAGAGCTCCATATCCTTGACGATTAAGCGTTGCATCTTATCAGAAGGAGATGGATGAGGGGGAGAAGAAGGAGAATACATCTCTTCTTCATCACCCATGCATATAATATTTATTTGTTCACTGTAAAACGAGACGGAATGTAATTAACATTATTATTATTATTATAAATGAACGATGTTTTTAAAGAAGCGAGTCCGACGATCGTTCCGCAGTCGAGATGGGCGGTATCACTCACTCGTTGACAAAATGGCACACGCAAAGGCACCGGGTTGCGAAGTTGGTGACCGCCACCACCACTTTGATTCGGAATACAGAGTTATATTACAATACTTACGTAGATTGCGAATTTTCTTGTTACTCCATGTTTGTTGAAAACGTTGTTCGGAAAGAAAAAATACGTCGTCTGTTCCCTGTGACTGCAGTCGTAGAACTGCTGCTGTGTATTTCCGGTCGAGTTTTATATACACGTTTCAAGCGGTGAGAATGAAAGCAAATGAACAGGTGTGCATGCAGGTGTTCATGCGATAAAAGACGACATAGATGTCCTCTTGCTAATGCCGACATTCCTAACATGTGTCGCAAAGAGCCGGCGTTGGTGCTTTGACGCAGGAGTTCCTACGACAAACACAATAATAATAATAATAATAATAATAATAATAATAATAAACAGTACAAACTGCGTATGACCACGTGGAGGACAATAAAATAATTTACTCTCCGGAAGCAAACAAGGGACCATCCCGTCCATTTCGATCAAGGGCCCTAAGGCAGAGACGGATTCAAAAATTTCAGCAAAAATTCCTAGATAAGATAAAAAGTTTGCTACGAGTTATAATACTAATAAAATGTCAACATGTTTGTAATTGAACGCAAAAAATTTATATGTACAAATTATTATCGAACTATCGATTATTCTGAGTATAGTGTTTAAAAATCATAAGAATTGAAATAACACTAAATTCACGATTTATTATTACAATAAACACGCCACTAGACAAAGTCTAGAGAACTTGTATAAGAAATCCACCTCTACCCGGAGGAAAAACGGAGAAAAACGCGGGCCAGAATGGGGCTACAGAATTAATGTACACTACCGTGCCAAAGTTGAGTACGCATAAAACTAAATTAATACGAGTCATAAGACAAAACAATCATGTAAGAAAAGCGTTTTTTTTAATGGATATAAGTTTTTTTTTAAAGTACCACAGCAATGGCGTGATAAAGTACAAGACGGATTTAACAACATCTGCTGTCGTCTTACGAAGGTGGTTGCATCCACACCGCATACGACGAGACTCTCTGCTGCGTCAAGCATGTGTCCCAGTCTTTTAACACTTTTTTCTCGTGTTGACTCAAGTTTCGTTTTGTTAAAAAAAAAGAAACAATGTCGCAAGTCATCACATGTTCTTTTTGTCACAATGAGGATGTTCCGATCGCTCATACGCACATCACACAGTGCCAACATCGTTTTTGTAAGCTATGCATCGCACAAGGTTTTTTTGAAAAAAAATTTTGGGTTGACACTCTTCTCCTCCTCGTCGATGACACACGTCATTTTTGTATCTATAAATATTTACTTTATATATATAAAGTGAATTATAAAGGGAGCATGTGCTGCTCTGTGTTGTCATGTTGGTATCCATGCTGTTACAACGTTTTGACGCACTCTACTTTTTCTCATTTTTTCATACCCCCTCCACCTTCCCCACCCCATGACACACAACTATTACTTACAAAACCGCTGCTTTCGGGGAAAACATCTCAGTACATCGTCAACCGTCGTCGCAGATGGATCGTGTTGTATAGCGGGTTAAATCTTGGATTGATTAAGATTGCGCAATACACCTTGTGTAAGATTGTGTGTGGTGTAAGATTGCGTCATCATAGATTACATTATCCTATGAGGTAAGATTGCGCAATACTCGATCACGTGTTGGCACACACGTGTTTGAACTCCCATCCCTTTTTGACTGAGAACCTGGTTTGATCAAGATTGCGTCTTCCTGTTATGTAAGATTGCGCAATTGTGTGATGCAAGATTGCTGACATGTCGCTTCTTGCATCCCCAGCCCCCTTCTGTGTTTGAATCGGCACATACCTGTGTTCAAGGCAACATAGACGTGTACAAAACCTGACACCCCACCACCCCCATTACCCTTTCCCCCACTCCCCTTCTATGCTGGAACCGGCACACGTGTTATTCTTATGGAGAACTTGCACACTTGTGTGCAAGGTCACACCACCTCCACCACCACTTCACCACCCCTTTTCTGTATTCGAACCGGCACACGTGTTATTCTCATGCAGAAAACTGGCTCCGAACCGGCATATCTGTGCGCGACACCTGACACCCCATCGCCCCTTCCCCCTACTTGCGTCCCATGCACTGTTCATGCAACTAAGATAAAAGAAACCAACATCCCACGGTAACCTTCCCACGGTTTTCCACATCTTTTGAATGAACAATTTACATTTTATCGTCTCTTGGCTCAAAAGTTCATTAGGATCGAAAATCATTCTGACAATACTTGAATTTTTTCTTTCGGTACTTGACTTAGGGAAGAAGGTTTGAGCTTACCACACACACTCAAAGTATCATCGTTTGAGATTCCATTTTACACCAAGGGTTTCCAAATTACCTTCAGCTATCAAAATCAAAGGTGATCGTGTAAATTTTTGTTTAGGAAAATGTGAAAGGAATTCCGGACTATTGCTTGACCATTTTTTTAGAAGAAACTGTCCCTTTGATAATATCTTCCATACTTGCAGAGCAATTCCCTCCGCTGATTCGGTATCATCAGTCACACGTAATTTCTACATAGGTATTGTAACAATGAAAATTAAACAAACAATAATAGAAGAAATGTTATTATAGCTTTGTATGAGGGGTTCTCTAGTAAAAAAGGTCAATGATGTGGCCATCTGTTATCACCAAACGGCTATTGGCGGACATATGAAATGAATGGCCGCTTAGCGTTAACATATGGCCACACCAAAGCTCATTTTCACTAGAGTTGTGATAGGTTAAAACAGTAATTATATGACAGTTTCTGTATTCAACATAGTTGCAAAATTGTTTAATACTAAACACGATTCAAAATAAACAAATTATGACATTCATTTTTTTTATTGGGTAAAAATTTCACATAATTTACCTTTTTTATTTTCTTCATTTATCTTCTACATTTCTGTTCAGAACTTTCATTTTGAAGTATAATATACATTTAAAAAATATTTTTTGGCTCCTCACTTAGTGATACTCTATCCGACAGTTTAAAAGAGTTTTGAGGTAATTTATAGAATTATTTAATGTGTCATCATTAATCTTAAAGAAAAAAAACACAAAGTGATACACATCCTGATAGGCAGTTAGCAATACAGATTATAGAACGAAACATTGCATTCTGCATTGACTTTCATTAAATCTTATGAATTTGAAAGCCGACCAGTAACGTAGACACCGCACTTTATTGTAGTCAAGGTACGCTACAACAAAACGTTCTTAAACGTTATTTTATAAAGTTTCGTTGTAGCGTACTGTTACAAACGATACCTTTGTAAAGTAGCAACAATATTATTGTTTATAATTATTTATATTTCTATGAATTGTTTATGTTTATATCATGTGTTCTATTATTATTAATTCAAATTGTGCGCTTATAAAGCGATATTAATCGATTTCAGCACTAAGTACATCGATTATATCGATACTTACAAACAGTACGTGACCAATGGTCCAGTATATCGATATGAACAAACATTGCGTAACCACTGGTTATCATATATCGATTCCTGTGAAACATTGTGTAACCACTGGTTATCATATATCGATTCGTGTGCGAAACATTGTGTAACCAATACCACATGAACTAGCTTCATGTAGAACGTCTATGACATACACTTTCTGAACATGTCTTTATTATAGAAAGTCTCAGAGCTTCCTATATAAGATGCTGCCTACAAGCATCCACATCCATTCTATGTATCAGTCGCCATCAGACGCTATTCATTCTATTCTTCGTATACTAGACTGTCGCAAGAGGCGTCACTCTGCGACCTAGTTAACTTAATGATCCTCCAAATAGGACATTAACTGTGGATTCTACTCCACATGCTCATTCGCATGCTATGTATTACTTCGACTCGGTGTTCGACGGACTACTGCTATGAGATTAGCACTAGTCAGCGCGACGTCATGCACCTGCTTCGTTATGGAGCAGTTCTTCGCTTCACGTGGTGATTCCCGTTCGCAGGGAAGAGTGTAATTTTCAGTGTTATATCATTGCTATATGCAATAAGAAGGATTTTTTGGGACATGATTCTTGTTCTAACGAACAGAATCGTTACAATGTTATGTCACTGCTGCGTGCAACGAGCTACAAACATTATTGAGTCCAAATACTCATGCATATCTAAGTTTCAGTAACCTGTCTTCTATCGTGACCATCAATGCACCTGCTGGAACTGTGTACGAGCGCCATTCAACCTTGCGGCCACAAGCTGTCGCTATCTAATCATCAAGAGAACAAGTTTTAAGTATTTCCTCGCATTCACGAGAACATTTATATTGTATAATTTGAAACTTCAACTCTAAAAATTCTACTTTGCTAATGTCTCCACTACTGTGTAGGGAGAACTTCATTTCTATGTCATTTCAACCCTTTCTATGAAAGGTGCAGTAATCCTGCTTAACATAGGGTATTTCATGGGGGGATTTCTCCGAAAACTCGGAGAAAATCAGTAATGCTCGTACTAACTCAATGAGTAAGTACTTCAACTTTGTTTATTGCCATAATTAGTAATTCTGTTTAAACTTTAATGAAAAGGCAGCCTCTTTGAGGTAATGTTAATTCATGGCTATTGTACTTCGCTGACATATCACGAAGTAACCAGCTGCCCACAACAGCTGGTCTCAAATATTGTAATTTCTCCATGCAAATTTAATTCTGTATTTGTAATTTAAATATTCTATGTGTATAATAAATGTGACTTGTATTTTTCATGAAGACAATCTCTCAAAAGAACTCATTCTTTCCTTTGACCTTAAACGAGCTAGTTGCGCAAAATCACTAGCGCCCCAATTGGTATTCCCTTGATATCATTCATTTGGTTATTTGTTGATAACACGTACCTTGACTGCAATAAAGTGCGATGTCTGCGTTACTGGTTGTTTGTCAAATTCATGTTGAACTACAGTAGACGTTTTAAAAACCTTGAAATATATAAATCTCATTGTTTGTCACCTGGTCTGTGGTTGCGATGTTCGTAAATGCAGCACCGGCAAGTTAGCCGGAATGGATCTTTTATTCTCAACAGATTCGAACGATCTTGGGCTTAAAAGAAAGGTCTGATTTGGCTCAATTTTGCTCAGACAATCTTATACTTTTGTCGCGGTTCTTCCTTCGTGGTTCTTATCTCGTGGTCGCAGGTGGCAGCAGCCAGAGAGAAGTAGGTAGCGGTCATGACGTCACATTGTAGATCTCGACAGACTCCGGTCCTTCCAGCTTCCGACCTGGTTCGGGAATCAGCGGTGAGAGTATTACATAAGTTGCAACGCCCACGCTGCTGTTGAACCCTGCTTAGGGCAGGTCAGAGGACAGAAGGGTGGCTGGTGTGCCACATAAGTTGTAACGCCCACGCAGCTATTGAGTCCTTCTGCCTCGAGTCCACTAATCCACCGATTATATACAGTTTGTCTTCATACGTCATTACCCACTAACCTACTTCCTCTGGCTTGCGACCTCATTCCTGGATGCTAGGTGTCTTCACGACACTTTTCTCACCCTTAGTTTTTAACAGTTAATCAATGAAAATATTTTCTAATTTTTCTTTAATAATATTACATTCCTGCCACGGTACCAACACAACATAAACAAGCTCAAATACTCCATCAATTCCACAGGTGCTATTATCGAGAGATAAATGGTTGATGAGGTCATAAACATCACAAGCAACGTCAACTGCCAATGTTGTCATAGCGGTAAACTTTTAGAACTGATTAACTGTGAAATTTTTAATTTTAAAAATTGTCCAATACCTTTGTTTTCTACTATTTTGTCACGTTCTCTTACGTTACAGAAACCAGAGAAAAGTTAGAAAATATTATATTATGAATAGTTCATAAGAAAACCATTTTATAAATAATAAAAACTGCAAGAAATCGATCCCAGTATTGCAATATTTTTTTTTACTACCACCAATTGTTAACTGCCAAATCTAATTAATTTTCATGTAGTTTTAGTGTTGAGATTTATTATGTACATTAGCTTTATCTTGTTTGTCAACCACCTCTCGAGAATAGCACGTGTTGTGCTGACGGAGTATTTGAGCTGGTTTATGCGATAATTTGAATTCCACCACAGTACCAACACAACATAACCGGATACGTAACAAATGCGACGTACGTGTAATTGTTCTGTTTTTTAAATTTTATTGCAAAAACAAGTCATTGCACACAAAAGTTGTGGGTGAGCAAAGTCTGGGATGTCAAAATACATCGATAAAAAGTACTTTCATTCTTTGGAGATCTTATTAACAGGATTTACGCTTAGCCGAAATGTCGAAAAATTAAAAAAAATATTTTCATTGACGTACTGTTACAAAACTAAGGGTGAGCAATGTATAAAATTGCATGAGCAAATTTGAGCGAAGTTAGACTTTCCATTTAAGTCCAAGATCGTTTGAATCGGTTGAGCATAAAAAATCAATTCTGGTTAACTTCATATCTGCAGTTTCATAAACCTTGGGGAAAAACAATTTTGTCCATTTCTTTCGAAATCGAGATTTTAACGTCATCTGTTAGCTTTGGAAGAGTACTTCATGCTGGTGGTTCCCAAACAGTGAAGGGTCAACTCAATCTCGTAATAATGAAGGCAAAAGATAGGGGCCTACGGGAAAGAAACGACTCAGTCCATGGTGAGCGGGGAAAAAACAACTTAGTCCAGTCCTTGCCATATTCTTATTTGTACCTTTTTAGGGGTTGTTATCGTTTTTAACATTGACTCTTAATTACACAGATTGAGTTTCGTGCGTGTTCTCGACGAATCCCCACAAAAATACTAAATAAAGCTAGCAAATGTAAGCAAACGTAAAAAGTGATCCAACAAAACAAGATTAATATTTAATGCATTGTAGGTGCAGTTGTACACAAGACAAAACAACAGTCATGATTGGTTCCGTGAAATCCTAGTACAGTCGAAAGTCAGATTAGTAGCAATCACGATCAGCACAGTTAGTTGTTTTGAAGCATTACGCGATCTCAGAACAGAAGCGTTCTCAAAGTTTACGCATTTTAGAGTTTTATTCAAAAAACACCATTTTGGTGCGTATAGCTCAACATTGTTTACCGCAAAAAATCAAAGCGCCAGGTGCAATTGACATCCTCTGCTGCACCTTTAGCGTTGTGTGATGGAAGTCTTCCATTGAAATATATGAAGTATTGTGACCTTCAATACCTTGTAAATTTTTGTGCATCTCAAGCAGTCAAAGCATTTTACTCGCAACTTCCTAAACAGTCCCCTAAGAAATAATGTAACAATCTAGATTCTGATGACTATTTGGACGAATGTGAAAAGACATAACACGAATTTTGACTTTCTCTTGGTTGAGCAACATGATTTTGCAATTTTCAGATTCAACATGTTGTATAATTTTCACTAACTTAACACTTTGAATTTTGTCTTAAAATGACTAACAATAATTCAACCAACTCATTCTTGTGGTCACAAATATAATAATTATTTTTTCCACTTAAAAAAAAAATATATATAAAGTTTCAGTTTTAACTGCATTTAATCAATGTATCCCCCTTATATCCTAACAACTGTCTTTCTACTTTTACCCTCTTTTCGGGACAAATATTTTTTAATCCGATCTAGCCTAACAGGAACGAATAACGTCATGAAACAAAAAGGTGTACAATTTTGGAAATCAATTGAGGGGGAAAACCTACCAAGTCCCCAATCTTTACCGGTAAATCGAGTTATGCTGGTCATAAAATTATATATTTCAATTTTTACAGTAGAAATCGTTCACCAAGGGATTTATGAATCTAGTAATGCAAAAAAAGGACATTCAACAGAAAATGTGGTATAAAAAAAATTGTCCTGAAAAATTTTGTTTTCTGGACAAAGTTGGTTTTTTTTCAAAGGTCTTCAAATGTTATCGTGGATGGCGTGGTTTCAGTGAATTCAGTCATATCAACTCATATTTCAATAACACGCTGGCCGGGATATTGTTATTAACACGAATTCTTATAGAACACTTATTTTGTAAACAATAAAAATTACAATAAAATTATCAGGGTATTATTACCTTCTTTTTATCGATTTTTAATTAACAAATATATTTAATTATGATTTAGTTTCTAGCCATAAATTTATGGACACCAACATGTTTATGGGTAACTCTTCACCTCAGAGAGATTTAAATTGTAAATAATCTGCTAAAAAATCTCCGTATAAAAAATTCCCATCGTACATCGTCTTTTGTCCAAATACACAATTTGACTCGATGAATATGATAAAATTTGCACACTGCACTGAAGGGAGAGTAAGATCACTGTTCACATGCGACTGTACGACACAACCCATCCAAAATAAGAGAGAATTATGATCTAATAACGTGCCAATTCTGTCCTTAACATGATACAAGTGTCTACGCGCATGCGTAATCAACAATTTTTGGGTTTTATGATTTAAAGCAAGAATTTTTTTCACTAAAAAAATTAAGGGTGAGCCAAGTTTGAGAAGTTTAAATACTTTGATCAAATTAAATTTCACTATTCGGTGATAAGTAGTTTGACACCGTGTACTCTTAGCCGGAAAGTTCAAATTTTCATTGATAAATAGTTAAAACTCTTATGAGCGAAGTGCAAAATTGCCAAAGCAAAATTAGGCAATGTCACAGCATTTATTTGAGCCCAAAAATGTTCGGATAGGTTAAGAAGAAGAAAATTCTTTCCCGCAAACTTGCTGCGGGAAGTTCCTAGTATTGTGGTTGAATTTGGACGTGTGCATTCAGGTTTGTGACTCGCCGGTCACTGTGCGATGTCCCGATGCGATGTGCAAGAGATTGCACATTTCTATACTATGAAGGATATGCCTTGCAATAATATTCTCGTCTTGGCAGTGGAGGAGTTCACATCATGTTTTCCTCCGCTCCAAATGTAAGAGCAAATATTGTCAGCAGTGTTTCGATTGTCCTGATTGTTGGGGGAAGAAGATAGACAGTTTTTTCATTGTTGTGAGTGTTTTTTACGCTGTAATTTTATGCCGGCGATTGAGAATTCCCAACACTGCAATAATTGGACCCGTCGCCGAAAAGACATCTCGACTGGCAGGCCAGCTTAGCTGGCAAGGATTTCGACCAGGGAGCGGAATTCTACCCCTCGGAATCTTACCCCC